>OZ020191.1:90273184-90350893 GCA_963971165.1 Philopedon plagiatum | reverse complement strand
TACCTTTTTAATACAGTGACCGGCAAGAAGTTCGCAACATATGGGAAAAAGTTTTATTAGGTGAGTATTGGAAAAACTTTTCCGGGGGATCGGTTCTGCATGTCCGATAACCTAAAAATCGATTTTGACATACGTCACGTGACCACTGGTATAGCGTCAAATTAAAAAAAAAATTGTTAATTTACAAAAAGTGAGGTTAGTTGACGAGATATCAAAAAAAGTTGTTTGAAAAAATTGCTTAGAATTAAATTCTAGGTCCTTGTGCAAAATTTTAAGATTTTATTTAAAAAAATTGGAAAACTCAATTTTTTTTAAATATTTTTTTATCGATTTACAAATTTCCAGTTTTTTTCATTTAGATAGCTTGGCTAATGTAAAGCCCATGTATCTGGATGAAAATAAACGAATGTAGTAGTTTTTTCTACAATTGACAGGACAAAATTAAAAAAAACAGGGTTTCGCCGGACGCTAGCTGTTGCAATGATTTGTATCTAGCAGCAGTGTCAAAATTTTAGAGACATTTCAATGAGATTACATTGAGAAAACCTTAATCGTCTTAAATATATCTGAAGTTCGACTTTTTGTAAAGTTAAGGGGAGTAAAATAGATAATAAACAAAAAATTACCTGTTTATTTAATCGAAATTTCATAAACGAAAACCAATGTAAGAAAAACTTAAAAGTAGTCAAATTCTGTACTAACAACATAAAAAATCATTGTTTTTCCTTGGGCGCACAAAATTTAAAACTCAGTATGACCACCATTTCTCTCCATACATACTATTGTTCTCGAGCGCAACTCTCGATTAACATTTCGGAGCATTTTACGATTTATTTGCACTACACAATTTCTAATGACATTCTCTAAATTTTGTATATTCCTAAAGGGTCGATGTTTGTACACAGAGTTCTTTAGGTATCCCCACATAAAGAAATCTAACGGAGTCAGATCTGGTGATCTCGCAGGCCACGGATTTTCAGAAAACCGTCCTATCCACTGATTTCCAAATTCTTGATCCAGCCATCTCTTCACCTTATTTGTGGAATGAATGCTAGCTCCGTCTTGTTGAAAGTATAAATTTCTTCTTTCGGCTAATGACAAATTGTCTAAAAAGTCAGATATCTCAGTTTGTAGAAATTCTAAATATCGTTCTGAATTTAAATTGTCTCTAAAGAAAAAAGGTCCCACTATTCTGAGGTTGAAAATTCCGCACCACACATTAACCTTAAAACTATATTGGTCTTTACTCTGAATTACAAATTCTGGGTTTTCGGTGGCCCACCATCTACAGTTTTGCGAACTGACGGTTCCGTTAGAGGTAAATGTAGCTTCATCCGAGAAAAGAACGTTCTTTGGGAAATTAAAATCTTCCTCAATCATACCCTGGAACCAGGCACAAAAATCGAAGCGGGCGTCATAATCCCTATCTTTTAATACTTATACAAATTTAGGTTTGTACGGATGAAATTTGTTTCTTTTTAATATCCTCCGCACAGATCTTTCGTGAATGTTAGTGATCTCCGATATTTGACTAACTGCTAATTGGGGTGTTTCTGTGATCGACAAACACACATCCAGAGAACCTTCGTCACCTGTTACCGGTTTTTCATGGGAAACTTTATACTGATTTTCTACCGATCCCGTTTCTTTAAATTTATTGACTAGACGAGATACTGTGGAATAATGGAGGGATTTATCGGGGTGCCTCTCATTAAAAATTGCTGCTGTTTCTCTATGGCTTTTGTAATTATCTCCAGAAATTAAAATAATTTCTATCTTTTCCTGAAGAAGTAGTGTGGGTGCCATTTTAAGGAATAAAATATTAATAAACTTATGTAAAATATCAAACTTAGTAAGATGCGAGACATAAACCAATGACATAGGTTGAAATCAAACAAATTTGTTTGACATTTTTCTGTTGTTTTTAACCTACTAGATTATTTGGTTGTTTTAATTTCAGAGCCTGCTTTGGTAGTTTTAAGTACAACTAAATAGACCTGGTTGTTAAATTTATGTGCGAAAAATCTTAAAATCTTAATACAGTCATTTCATTAGATTCAAACCATTGCAACAGCGAGCGTCCGGCGAACACCTATTTTTTCGATTTTGTCCTGTCAATTGTAGAATTGTAGATCTGACTCCGTTAGATTTTTTTATGTGGGGATACCTAAAGAACCCTGTGTACAAACATCGACCCTTTAGGAATATACAAAATTTAGAGAATGTCGTTATAAATTGTGTATTGCAAATAAATCGTAAAATGCTCCGAAATGTTAATCGAGAGTTGCGCTCGAGAACAACAGTATGTATGGAGAGAAATGGTGGTCATACTGGGTTTTAAATTTTGTGCACCCAAGGAAAAACAATGATTTTTTGTGTTGTTAGTACAGAATTTGACTACTTTTAAGTTTTTCTTACATTGGTTTTCGTTTATAAAATTTCGATTGAATAAACAGGTAATTTTTTGTTTATTATCTATTTTAATCCCCTTAACTTTACAAAAAGTCGAACTTCAGATATATTTAAGACGATTAAGGTTTTCTCAATGTAATCTCATTGAAATGTCTCTAAAATTTTGACACTGCTGCTAGATACAAATCATTGCAACAGCTAGCGTCCGGCGAAACCCTGTTTTTTTTAATTTTGTCCTGTCAATTGTAGAAAAAACTACTACATTCGTTTATTTTCATCCAGATACATGGGCTTTACATTAGCCAAGCTATCTAAACGAAAAAAACTGGAAATTTGTAAATCGATAAAAAAATATTTAAAAAAAATTGAGTTTTCCAATTTTTTTAAATAAAATCTTAAAATTTTGCACAAGGACCTAGAATTTAATTCTAAGCAATTTTTTCAAATAACTTTTTTTGATATCTCGTCAACTAACCTCACTTTCTGTAAATTAACAATTTTTTTTTTAATTTGACGCTATACCAGTGGTCACGTGACGTATGTCAAAATCGATTTTTAGGTTATCGGACATGCAGAACCGATCCCCTGGAAAAGTTTTTCCGATACTCTCCTAATAGAAATTTTTCCCATATGTTGCGAACTTTTTGCCGGTCACTGTATATATATATATATATATATATATATATATATATATATATATATATATATATATATATATATATATATATATATATATATATATATATATTCGTAGACAGCACAATGGTCAGCCCGCTATGTCTACAGGCCTTTGGTCCACCCGGCATTTCTAATGAACCTTGAGGAGTATTTATTTCAGTAATCATTTTTCAAGTATATTTGACCCTTGAGGGGAAAGTAGAGGGGTAAGAAAATCGCAAAAATTAAGGTTTTATATGCGGACCATAACATAGTCGCCCTAGATACGTTAAAGGTACCATGGTCGCCCCAACAGTATAAAAAAATATGTAATTCATATTTTGGTTAGCCCGGCGGTGTTGTCGATATGTATGTCCAAAAGTTTCAAGGTGACCGACATCTGTTCGTATTAATTGCATATTGAATTCAGTACCTACAAGCGTTTTATTCTCATAAAATTATACTGGTTAGCAATATGTGATTAGTTTTTGGACTAACAAGTTTTGTTATAATAATTAATATTTTGTAAACAAATAGGAAGGTATCCCAAGTAATTTAGAACTTTTATGTTTTAAAAAATTTATTAATACAAGGTGGACTAATTCTCCGTCCAAGGGGCAGCTATATTTAAAAAATAATTATTCCGTTAAACTTTATTCTATAGCCCAGAGAAAGAGAGAAAGAGACATTTTTAACATTATGCAGCATTTTTTCATTTACACAAACCATACTTAAAAACAGTGAGCAACTCCTATTAACCAGTACAAATAGAGTGATGCTAAAAGCTAGCTTGCTTCATATGCATTTTTCATAGGGCAAATAGACAAGATGAGGACGGTTTTTCAAACTTATGATTCGTGGGGATTGAAACAGTCTCTCCAAATATATTATCAGCATTCTATCTTGAATTGTTTATTTTTAACTGATACTTCAAATTCCTTTAATTTTTTTACATCATATAATATTTTCTTATGTGCACAAAAAGTATCCTAAAAGGGAAAAAGCTACCCCCATTACTGAAGCTAGAAAACTGATATTTGAGGGATTTTGCAAAATCTGGATTTAAAGGGGTTGTAGAGATCTGCTATGACTAAGATTCTCTCAACTCTCACCATTGTTTGTAGGGTGAAAAGATGATATAAGGAATGAGGAAATAAGAATTTTGAGTGGTTGAAACAAGCCCCTGAATATTGAAAAAAGTCATATCACGAAATCTATTTTTTCAGTGAGAAATGCTAAATAACGTATTCTCTTTCATTACATCATTTTTTTATTTGCGCAAAGGGTAGAAACTATTTTCGTTATTAGCGACATAAATCATCGAAGCTAGGCAATCTGGAGTTTTGCACAAGAGCTACTTATTTGTAATATGTAGGGATTGGCTAAGAACATATTTTCTAAGAGAAGGGATAAGGAAAAGGAATCATATTCATTGCAACTTTACTTTTTAGCGGCTCGAGGACTAAAGGATGACAGTTGAGTCAAAATGGTAAAAACTCCCCTATCAACACTGCATATAAATTTTTTGTAGGGCAAATAGGTGAAATAAAGACAGATTTTTCAGAATCAGGATTCAAAATCGTTGAAATGTTAAGATAAATCATATCTTGAGAACTATTTTATAATTGAAAATCATATCGATTCTCTTTTATTATATTTTTTTAGTTGGATGAAAGACAACTTTAAAGACTAGAAACTATCCCTCTATCCCTAACATAAACTAAAGAAGCTTAAGGCTGGAATTCTACGCAAATATTATTTCTAAGTTGTAGGGATTCGCTGAGAAAAAATTCTTAACTAGCACTCTAAAAGGTTGAAAACATAATCTATACATTATTTTCCAAACCCTTAGTTATCTATGGTGTGAGCAGGTTAGATAAGGACGGATTCTGAAAAATCAGGTTTTAAAGGAGCTTGTAACAAGGCCCTAATTATTTCTTGAAGTGTTTTACTGAAAAATGCTAAGACATGTCGATTTTCTTTTATTACAAGAATGTCTTATTTGCACAAAAGACATCTTAAAAGAGTAGATACTACCACTTTTAGTCCTAGCAAAAATACTGGAATATACTTTCTATTTGAGGGAGCACAAATAACTGAGCTAAAAACCTTATCTAATTTTAGAAATCTCAACAGTAAGAGTTAAACAAGGGTGTGCGGTCCATATGGAAGCAAGCAGTTTCCAAAAAGAAACATTTTTATTGCGAATATCGCAATGACCACTCTGACACAGCTCGGAAGGCTTCCAAAAATACAAGAACTTCATACAAATTGATTATCGACCAGGATAAACAAAAATTAGAACAAAAAGTTCGAAATCTGGCCCTCCGGCTCAAAATTATTCTGGGCGTTGCACAATCAGTCGGAAAAAACTTCACTTCTTGAAGTTTTCCACCCCACCTCTCATACGTGACGAGTATAATATAGCTATCACGGAACGAAACTTTACTGATGCACCGGGAAAAAGCTACCAATTTTGCTTATCTCGTACAGCAAAGGTATATTTCCAAATGCATGAAAATGTGTCAGGGTGCAACCAGATCCAATAAAAGGGAAAAATAATTTGGCAAACAACTATCGTCCAATCTTTCTGGTATCTATCGTTTCGAAGGTAATGGAAAAGGAAATTAATATAGAGATTCTCAAATATCTTGAACCCAACAAAATTATCCCTATTAAACAGTATGGCTTCAGGCTCAAACGGTCCTCTGGTGACCTCTTGGAAAAGCATGAGGCTCTTATTAACAAAATCTCGGGTTATGGACTTTCTCATGGCCGCTTGATGTCTAGCTTTTCGAAAGATAGAGCTATTCAGGTTGGGGTATGGGTATTGAAAGAGACTGAGCCGTCAGACTTCGCCATGCAACGCTCATGATCGGTCGAAAAAAAGCCAGATACTAAAATTTGACCAAATACATAGGGTATTTGTTTTTTATAGATCGATTTTGTTATCGTCTTGAATTTGATTCGCGTCTGTTAGATTGTTAAAGAATAATAGCATTAATAGCAAATCTCGTCATGGAGAAGTTTTCACTTCTGTCTTGTCGTCTTAAACATACAACCTAATTTTATTCTCTAAACTCACTTTGAAATGTTAGAAAAAAGCTCTACCTCTGTCAAAAAACTGGAATTTCAACATCTAAGGCGCAAAGAATTTTGACATCCAATAAATATGTTCCCTATGTTGTTACTATTCTCCAATATTTGCACTCTGATGATGTTGTGAGAATATTGGAATTTTGTCACTAGTTTAAATCTAAATAGA
Source organism: Philopedon plagiatum (assembly GCA_963971165.1). NCBI lineage: Eukaryota > Metazoa > Arthropoda > Insecta > Coleoptera > Curculionidae > Philopedon > Philopedon plagiatum. Next base: position 90,344,559 of record OZ020191.1, on the reverse strand, counting down.
AACGTTATTTTTTCAAAAAATTATTTGGTCATACATTTGTGTCGAGTAACCGACATAATGAAAGAAATGGGAACTCCACAAATGTAAATGCAAGTTGTTGTTTATTTCAAAATTAGCTAGTGTATCTCTGTTTTGAAGAAAATTTAAATGCAGATAAATATTTGGACATACTTCTATCAAACCTTTTCGATATCCTTGACGATGTTCCTCTATATGAAGTAATAGAGATTTACTTTCACCAAGATGGCCCGCTACCCATAACGCTCTTCGAATAGGAGAGTACTTACTTACTTTAGAAACCGTTAGATAGGAACACATGGACCTATAAGGTGCGGCCACCACGATCTCCGGATCTAACTCCTCTAGATTTTTTATTTGGGAAGTGTTTGAAAATAAAATTTATAAAGAAATTATCTCAACCCGAGAACAACTTGATCAAAGCATTCATGAGTCCTTTTCAGGAATTAAGCCATTACACATTATGAATTCTTAAAATCCTTTCGAAAATTATGTCAAGAGTGCATTGAATATAACGGAGGAACTTTAGAACATTTGCGATGATTCCCGTTGTTTGTTCCCTTAATCTGAATTTTTTAGTTTGCTTCAAAGTTTTCATAGTTTTTATTTACTTTCTTGTTCCAATTAGAAATGGTTTACTCTTATTACTATTTATTCTACTCTTTGTCGCCTAAAATATATTTTGTAATGTTTTTCTAGCTAAAATAGTTTTTATTCGAGGATATTAGTTTTGGTGTCATGGCCTACATAGGGATTTAAAATATATAATTTTAAATAAATCGCCTAGAAGGAAACTAGTATCATCTATGCTGTGTTTTAGATTGAAATATACAGACTGTTTCATTTGGAAAAATGAGGTTGGATTTGATAATTTTTTTTACCTGACCACGTATACTAATTCTGCAAACGGCAGATTATTCAAAAATCATTATAAAGAGAGAAACTTCTGAATGAAATATTTTCTGCCTCTCTTTTAAATATGAAAATGAGGGGAAATTTTTAAATTGACAATTCTTAGATTTTTCCCCGTATCTTTAAAATTTTGATTTAACCATTTTAAGTTTGACCCAAAAAGAGCATATGACACCTATATTACATTTTGATAGCAGTAACAACTATAGATATACATTATAAAAGTGCCGAAAAATGTACAGGGTGTACATTTCGTCAACTAAAACCTTGGAGCTTACTGTATATCAATATAAAAGAGAGAACTTGACTTGCGGATAAAGGGCACACAACTAATCACTAATTTCTGTCAAATTGTCAAGCATTAGGAAAGTATAGTTCATATTCAACAACAAACATAATAATTTCAGCGATAAGGCTGGCTCAGTGGTAGAGCCTCAGCTTGTGAGTTATGAGGTCCCAGGCTCGGTGTCGGCATCAGGTTCTTTTTTTTGTTTTTATTTTTTAGTATTTTTTAAGAATCGATAATATATCGTTGATTAGTTTTGGTTAGTTTAAGTTAGTTTTTCTCTTAAAATTCCCATGGGCAAATTACATTGTACAGTTAATAGTTAAAAATTAAATTATAAGAAATTGTGCTAATTCACTCTTTTAAATGCCGATTTCTTCGATTATAATCAAATTGCCCTATCAAATTAAAGTATCTTTAAAGAGAATAATAAAAAGCAAAGTCGAATCAGACGATTATTCTTCGTTTGCGCATGCGAGTTTGATTGATTTGACAGAAATGAGTGATTATGTTGTGCCTTTTATCCACAAGTGAGAAATAGTGCATATAAATACACTATTATTAGTTACAAAATAAACCACAAAAATGTTAAAATGTACCAAGAAAAGCGTTTTACGGTAAATTTTGCAGTGTTGCGAAATCTAAAGGTAGCTAAGGAGGTACATGATTTATATACAAAATATGTATCGTCAAGAGTGCAATGGTCATCCCGGTAGTATAAAAAAATATGTCATTAATAACTTGGTTAGCCCGGCGTTGTTGCCGATTCTCTTTTTCTAAAGTTTTAACGGTCACCAGCACGTGTTCATATTAATCATATTAGTCGCATATTGACTTCAGTGCAGTTAAGTGTATTATTTTCAAAATGTCTAGATATTCTACCCGAACTAGAAAAATCATGGTAAGGAAACAGTCATTTATTTGCAGACTAACAACATAATCAATCAAACAAGAAAGTTTGTGGGGCATGCTCAATTATTAATAAAGTAGTTTCTTAGAAAAATGTTTTTCTACATGAAACTTTGCAAAGAAAAATGTTCAAAAGTCTAATGGGCAGTTAGGGTAGAAGATGGGGATTCAGAAAATGAAATTGTTTTTTTTTCTGAGTTTTTGATGATGTTTAAATATTTTTGTGACATAGTTTAATGGATGTACTTAGTCCAATTGCATCAAAATTCTTTATTCTTACCTAATTTTCAACGGATCCAATGATCATACCTAATTCAAAGAGGAGTATTTTCAGAAGGGATTCATCATGTATCCCACATTAAGTGGGTGAAGATTATCGGTGATTGGTTAACTATTGTTTTGGTTAGTCAGTAATATAATTAGTATCATTATTTTTATTTTAAGAGCATTTGTTTGAGAAACCAAAACACAAAGATCTCTTATTTCCAATATCTATAGTTTTTAGCTTGTTAAAAAGTAATCATTCTAACAATTTTAAAGGTTTGTTAACATATCTTAGCAAACAATATACTACTAGTGGATTGATAAAAGATATAAAAGATGCATTTTTTAGGCTAATGTTAAGATTGATCCATATCAATTTGAAGATAGCCTGGATGAGAATAAAATAAATAACCAAAATATACAAACATAATACAATTGCATAAATTGTATGTGGTCAGAGTATATACTTATACTTTTAGGTATATTATAAATTAAACAATTTAATAATTATGGTTTAGCTACACAAAACAGTAAATAAATAAAACTAACTATGGATAAAAAAGTAATTTAGTGTGTACAAGGCTCTCTTCAGTAAGTATGATTTCAAAGCTTTGCAAAACGCGGGAAATGATGTTAAGGACTTGATTTCAAATGACAGATGATTGTGCATTTTTTTTGCATTGTACAATATAGAGCTTCTAACCAACTCTGAATGTGGGATAGGCAGATAAAGGTCATGTTCCGTATTCCTAAGTGGGTAGTTGTGGGATGGCCTTTCTGGAATAGCAGACCCGTGCTTACGGATTAAGCAAACGGATTCAAATATGAATAAGGAAGGAAGAGTTAGTATTTTAAATTTTTTGAAGAAATCCTGGCAGTGAGTTCTACTGTCAAGGGCATAATAGACCGATCTAGAAGTTGACAAGTTAAGCTCCTTGGAAACTGATCTTAGAGCAAAACAGGCAGAACTCAACTTTTTAGACAAAGCATCGATGTGCAAGTCCCATTTCCATGAGTTGTCCACAACAAGCCCCAGGAATTTCACAGATTCAACGACGTCAATAGTGGTGTTATTGAGTACGAAAGATTGCAACGTACTTTTATATGACAAAACTTTAGTTTTAGAAACGTTGAGGCACAGGAGATTCGAATCGCACCATGATTTAATCGTGATCAAGTCACTAGACACAGTTCTATGAAGTGCCGTTATATCCGGGGTTGCCCCAAGTGAAACCAGTATCGTCCGCAAAGAGACAGATTTTACCACTAATGTCCAGACTAGCAATGTCATTGATAAACAGTAGAAACAAAATAGGACCTAGTACTGAACCTTGAGGTACTCCATATTCTATTGACTTGCAAGAAGACATCGACGCATTAACCCTCACAAGTTGACCTCTGTTGTTGAGATATGACTTGACTCTAAGCCCGTAGTAATAATTATTAATTAAGATATTATGATCTACTCAATCGAATGCTTTGGAGAAATCACAGAATATTGTTGCTATAGAGTGATGGCTGTTCAGGCTGGAGTATACACTATTAAAGAGGGAGAACATAGCATCATTTGTGCATTTGTTACTTAAACATCCAAATTGACTTGCAGTAATTATTTTATATTTAAAGAGAAAAGAGAGGAGCCTTTTTTAACCAATCTTTAAATGATCTTTGATAATGTGGGAAGGAGTGCAATTGGGCGATAGTTTGAGGTTTGATCTTTATCACCTCCTTTATGCAAGGGTATAATTATTGCCGTCTCAAGGCAGCTTGGAAAGAATCCATTTATAAATGACTTGTTAATTAAATTTGTAAAGTGGGTTAAAGTGCATTCCGGCTGGATCGAGAACATTTTCAGAGTAAGCCCATCAGTCCCAGAAGAGGAGTTCTTTGTAATATCATTAATTGTACTGCGAAGTTCTGCTAATACTACGGGTGTAAAAAAGAAACTGTGTAAATTCTCATTAGCATTAGGAAGATATGAAAGGGGATCATGGGAGGGAGTTATGGAGTTCATTAAGTTTTTAGCCACATTTACAAAGTAATTGTTTAGATTCTCAGGTGAGTTAGGTATTGTGCTAGTCGATGAAGTTTTATTCCTTAAATCATTCACAATTGGCTATGTCTCCTTAGCAACATCACCGGATTCGGCCAGCCGCCTATTATAATAAATATCCTTGGCAGCTTTTATAGTCTTATGATAGATTTTTCTGTAACGCTTGAAGTAATCATGGAAGAAGACGCTGTCCAAGAATTTTTTTCGGTGAGACAATGAGCGCATGTTCTTTGCAGATGTACGTATGCCTTTAGTAGACCAGGGTTTATGTTGTTTAGCTTTGATAGGCCTCAGGGGAAAGGATTCTAATGCCAGACTAGATAAGGATTTTATGAATCTGGAAAATTCGGTATCGACATCATCATACCGGACAACCCATTCAGTTGTTAGACATAAGTTCCTGAAACTGTGAAGATTCATATTGGAAATAATACGGCATAGTTTGCGCGCATTTTTGCGTTCAAATTTTACCGAGAATTTAATGGATTGATACAATGCCTAAGATCAACTAAGTGTTCACTTCGACTGATTATTCTTGTTTTTAGAATAAAATCATATTATTATTGGTATGAATGATAAGAAAGTCTAAGAATGTACCAGGTATGGCACTCAATGATGATTTCTGCCATGTTGCCAAATTTCGGGATAACCAAGAAGCTGTTCACATACCTGATATATATCCAAAATATGTATAAAATTAGCGCCCTCTGCATGGACTATCTCTGAACTAATGGGAGTGTAATGGATATGTGAACAGTAAAAAGGTCGTCCCACCCAAAAATGCGGGAAACGATGTTTTAGAGTCTCCTGTAACGTTTAAAGAGGGTATACACTGCGATTCCTTGGTGAGCCCGAAATTGGGACGACCAACGTTTTTTCGGGCTGACGATTATACTGTTCGCATGGCAAACGGGCTACCTATGGCCGCTCTACATATCTATATATATATATATATATATATATATATATATATATATATATATATATATATATATATATATATATATATATATATATATATATATATATATATATATATATATATATATATATATATATATATATATATATATATATATATATATATATATATATATATATATATATATATATATATATATATATATATATATATATATATATATATATATATATATATATATATGATTCACAGAGAGTGAAGAACGATCCAAAGTCCAAGCAACTACTCCCCTGGCTATATGCCACGACGGGTATTGAATCATAGGACCAAGGGCGTCACCGCCCCTACCAGATAGGGCTCTGGTACGCACCACCTTGAGAGCTGGATCTCACCAACCACTGATGCGACTCCGAACATCGGAGGGTCGCAACGATGATGTGCGCCGATATGCGTCACAAAACTGTGATACTTCTCACCAATTCCGTAGCGATAGCGAGTCGTCTTACTGTGAACCGGACAGAAAGAAACATCATACACATGGAAGCGAGGGAGGGACGGCCAAACAGTATTGGCACTGTCCATATTCTCCCGGCGTCATGGGCAAACAACAACTTATGAAGCCCAATCGTCCATACTATGCACACCTCGGCCTAACAACCGGGTTGGATTGTTCTTCACTGTCTGTGAATCGTGATAACGCCCACGCGCGGCTAAGCGCGGTACACGTGTGACTCTTCATAACCTTTTCCTGTTCGGTCCACCCTCACGCATCCCCCACGCGGGGTCCGGGACTTGGGAACCCGGAAGTTCGTTTATGGCTGTGGTTGGGGGGCTCATGTTCCTGAGTCGTCTATTAACAAGAAGCCACCGAGCCGTGCCGCTACCGTCAGAGGGAAATCACTCCTCTCTCTGCGATGCCACGGAACAACTTCGGTGCTTTGCCTGGCTCACCGTTTTCTGTCCTTGCGACAGTTGAGCTACGCTGCCGCTGAACAAACTTGTGAGGTCGACACGCAAGCTTTAACTAAGCTCACTTACGCGTAGCTCCCCAAATCGGACTTCGCGTGGCGATGTTTGTAGGTGGTTCGAACATTGGCGACTTGCTTTGAATAACTTATAAAGCTGTCGGGCGATCAGCGTCCCCTTCTCAGGGACGCTCACGCGCTCCTGATGAGTCCCAGACAGGACGAAACAGCTTGCATGGAATGGCTTCGGTGTAAAAGCCGAAACTATGTACTTGGGGAACGGTATAAACCAATAACCCTCCGACCCGGTTGTTAGGCCGAGGTGTGCATAGTATGGACGATTGGGCTTCAAAAGTTGTTGTTTGCCCATGACGCCGGGAGAATATGGACAGTGCCAATACTATTTGGCCGTCCCTCCCTCGCTTCCATGTGTATGATGTTTTGTTCTGTCCGGTTCACAGGAAGACGACTCGCTATCGCTACGGAATTGGTGAGAAGTATCACAGTTTTGTGATATATATATATATATATATATATATATATATATATATATATATATATATATATATATATATATATATATATATATATATATATATAGAAAAGATTTTTTTCCTCGGTATAGTCACCGAAACGACATATATATATATATATATATATATATATATATATATATATATATATATATATATATATATATATATATACAGGGTGTTATGGAAATCATTTAATATATTGGAATGGGTGACTCCTGGGGTAGTCTACAGACATATCCAATACTTTTTTTGGTTTAATCGAACATTTTAAAAATTTTCTAAAATACCCTAAAACCAGTCTATATTCGACGCACCTGGCGTAGCGAGCACGTGGCTCGATATAACGTTTGACAGAAAATTACGCGCGAAAAACTTAAAACAATTGAATTTGTTGAAACGTTGCCAGACATATTATTAATCTTTAAGAATAACTTATTTTCTGTTATTAACCGTAATTTAAGACAAAGGTAAAACAAATTTAAACCTTTTTCGAAGAAAAAACAAAAAAAATAGTAAAAAGACCACTGCAAAATCAATCCTTTTTGTCAGAAGCCTAAGTAGTAGCCTAACAAAATTTAAATATCAATAAGTAATACTAAAAGTAAGTTGCAAAAATGATACTTATCTAGTAGGGAATGTGTTGAAGATGTCTTTAATTTGCTCCCAAACAAGCATGATTCCTAACATAATGTCCCGAACCCGTAGAAAGAAGTTCTCTATGATTTCTCAGTTAATTCACTTTTCTAATTGGCACATTATACACTATTTCCTTCATCGTACCCTACAAGAAGCGGTTGATATGGTTCCTTAGCTGCTGTAGGTACCACTAACACAAAATAAATGTTCTACCACTGGGAGGTTCGAAGTAGAAAACTTCAATGTACAAAAGTTGTCCGGTGTTTTTGTTAACTGCTCCGTAGCATAAAACAAGCTAAACATCTCGGCATCTTGGATTAAGAAACATTAAAAATGGCAAAAATCTCTCGTTTTATAATTATATTTTTCTAAATCAAAAATCATGCAATTAACTATTAACTAACCTGTCGCTCCGTACCGAATAGGAATAATGACTTTTATGACAATTATGACAGGACCAATTAACCGCTTTCTCATTGGTCATAGGTTATTTCGGCGGAGTTTTTGAAATTTTGCGAGAAATTTATAATTTAGATGGCGTCTTTTTTATAATAATAAGCTGTAAAAACTCTTACGGGGCAGTTAAAATATAAAATACATAGAAAACGTAACATTTAAAAATTTTTAATTATCAAATTTGTTTAAATATCTTTATTTGAAATTAGCTAATATGCTCTAGTCACAGGCAACCACTTATACCTTATGCATTCAATTGGCTAAAAGTCTCACGTCATAGACTTTATGTCTATTCGTCAGGGCTGGTCACGTGATTCGTATGTCAAGTGAATGTCAACGTGGATTTTTAAGTTATTTTTATTTGTCCTGGTTTTTTTTGGAAATAATTTTATTTAAGTATCACTTACAAAATGAATATTCGTTAAATATAGAACAGAAGAAGAATACGAGGTATTGTAATTATAAAATTGTGTGGAAAGCTGATGAAGTACAATACTTTCATTGTTGTAGAAGTGGTATGTATGAAAAATATTAGTACATTATTTTTTATACAAATTGCCTCTTTTCAGATAATTAAATTACACAATCAGTTGGTTTTGATAAGTGATAAAATATGTTTTATTTAAGGTTAGAGGACTATATCACACTATGGACATTCAAATGACATCCAACACCTAAGGATACATAAACTTGATAAACAGTTAGCAGTAAAATTATTAGAAAGTACAATACTTTCGTTGTTGTAGAAGTGGTATGTATGAAAAATATTAGTACATAATTTTTTATACAAATTGTCTCTTTTCAGATAGGTAATTAAATTACACAAACAGTTGGTTTTGATAAGTGATAAAATATGTTTTATTTAAGGTAAGAGGATTATATCACACTATGGACATTCAAATGACATCCAACACCTAAGGATACGTAAACTTGATAAACAGTTAGCAGTAAAATTATTAGAAAGTACAATACTTTCGTTGTTGTAGAAGTGGTATGTATGAAAAATATTAGTACATAATTTTTTATATAAATTGTCTCTTTTCAGATAATTAAATTACACAAACAGTTGGTTTTGATAAGTGATAAAATATGTTTTATTTAAGGTAAGAGGACTATATAACACTATGTACATCCAAATGACATCCAACACCTAAGGATACCTAAACTTGATAAACAGTTAGCAGTAAAATTATTAGAAAGGACAATACTTTCGTTGTTGTAGAAGTGGTATGTATGAAAAATATTAGTTCATAATTTTTTATATAAATTGTCTCTTTTCAGATAATTAAATTACACAAACAGTTGGTTTTGATAAGTGATAAAATATGTTTTATTTAAGGTAAGAGGACTATATCGCACTATGGACATTCAAATGACATCCAACACCTAAGGATACGTAAACTTGATAAACAGTTAGCAGTAAAATTATTAGAAAGGTGTATTGACTACAACGTAAGTTTTAGAAAGTTGTGTCTTAGTATAGAGTTATTTGAGAGTTTCAGTTGTCTTAGTATAGAGAATAATTTGCTTAGTGATCCTGTCACAAACTGTGGAATAGTTTAAATATCAATAAGTAAAACTAATAAATAAATAAATGTTGCAAAAAATGATACTTATCTAGTAGGGAATATGTTTAAAATGACCCCCATTTGCTTCTAAACAAGCTTGTAATCTTCGCAACATGTTGTCTCTAACTCGTTCAAAAATATTCTCCATATTCCTTATTTCTTCATCTGCATTTCAACACGATTTCGCAGTTGTTCCACGTTTTCAATTGGGACACTATACACTATTTCCTTCATCGTACCCCACAAGAAGTCGCATGGATTGAGGTCAGGAGACCGTGGAGGCCATCGGACAGGCCCGCTTCGTCCAATCCATCTGTTGGGGAAATTTTCCTGTAGGTATCCATTAACTATTCCTCGTTATGGCAAGGGGTCTGTGGTAAGTAAGTCTGGTAACTCACCTTGTAAAAATGCTAAGTAGCCCTCGCCATTCAATCTATTCGGTCAGATATGTGGTCCTATTAAGTGGTTGTCTAATATCCCACCCCAAACATTTATTGAAAACTGCCGCTGGCGGTGGGTTTCACGATATGCATGGGGATTTTCGCTGGCCCAAATATGCGTGTTATGCTGGTTCATTATTCCGTCTCTTGTAAATCCTGCTTCGTCAGTGAATCATACATTGTGGAACCAGTCTGGCTCGTCTTCGCTTTTCTGTGCGAACCACTGACAGTACTCCATTCGTGTACCGTAATCCTCCGGGTACAGTGCTTGTACTTTCTGCACGTGGTATGGATGGAGCAAGTTTTCCTGCAACGTGCGCCAGGTGATATAATTGGACGCTCGTCCAATTTGCGTCGTTAAGCGACGAGTACTTACTCCAGGGTCTTCTTCAACTGCGACTAAAATTTCCTCTTCTGCAACCAAAGTATTTTGGTTGCGGGGTCGTCTTCTATCAGCATTAAAACCATGAAAATTTCCATGGTCCCTAGCTGTTGGACCACCAACACAAATGTTCTTTCACTTGGAGGTTCGCGATTAGGAAATCTTTCAATGTACAAAAGTCGCGCTTGTTGAGCGTTTTCAGTATCGGTAAACTCGGCTGAAGTTCTCGGCATCTTGGATTAAAAAACAGATTGAAAATCAGTTATATCTCTCCAAGAATTGGCGCCAAAAATACTAGCAGCAACAGCCACAGTTTCAACCGAAAAAGAAGATCAATGATGTGAAGTGAGCGTGAGCGATAATGATAAGAGCTTGGGCACTGAAGGACATGGAATGGACCTTGAATGGGCAAAGTAGCGATAATACCACAGCGCAAAAAAGAAGAGGTCGGAAAGAAAAAGATCCTAACCCAACACCCAAAAGTCCGGTAAATAACTAAATAAGTAAATAAGGAATCCTCCAACTATACCAAAGCCATCTTTCCTGGAAGGGGATAATGAAAAATGGGAAATAGTCAGGCGTAAAACAAGTTACCCAAAACAAGCACGTCCCAACACCAATAAAAGGAGGAAGGGAGAGTTTTGCCCTAAAAACTGCCCAAAAAATGTCATCTTGATCGTATCAGGCTTGAATCTAGGCTCGAAGGAAGCTGAAATGCAATGTTATCTAAAGGAAATTAATGGAATTCCATATAAATGTGAGAAAATGAAAACAAGAAAAGATAAGTACAAAGTTCTTTTAAAATCCAGGTGCCAACCGAAAAGAAAGCATCTGTTATGGATCCTGAAGGGTGGGGAAAGGGGGTTATAATAAACCATTTTCTTCACCCCGACGACCTGTCAGCGTATCATGACTATGTGCAGTCAAAAATGAGATAAAGTATACTTTTTTGGGGAAACTCGGTTGTCAACCGAGTTTTTGTACTGCAGAAAACATGCCTTAGATAGAACAATATTTAAAATAAAATAAACTGAAAAATGTAAGGGCATCTTTGTTAACTGCTTGTTATTAAAAACTATTCACAGTGTATGGAACTTCAAACAGAACATAACTATGAAACTAGAAACAAACATTGCGTGGTAAATGATAGGGCAAATTTTAGTTACATACAAAAAAATGTTACAATATTTTTAAAATATGGAACAGAATACCTCAATATTTTAAAATACTAACTCTTTTTAGTCAGAAACGTATTTTAAAGAACTTCTTAATAGAAAAATGTTATAGTATAAGCGACTTCTTAGAAGATAGAGATGTAAATAGATTAGGGCTTTCCACCTAATGTGTAACAAATTATTTTATTCAAATTTTTAGTGTTCTACGTTAGGTTTAGTTTTAAGTTTTAAATTTTGTGGCACGGTCTACCCTATTTGGTAAATTTGTATACGACCTAATATTGGATAAATAAATAAATAAATAAATAAAATAAATAGGGATGCTAACGATACTTCAATATCTCAAAAGTATCGATACTTTTGCCACAGTATCGAGTATTTTGAGCATCGATACTTTTATAATGATTCCAAGTAGGTATCAATAATTTTTTGCACTATCGGTATCGAAATCAAGTACTTACTTTACTACCACCAACATTTACTAGTTAAAGTGATATTTAATTCTCGTTTTATTTGCATATATATCTGCATATGAATCTACCCAGTGTTTAAGTTTCTTCGAACCTAAATTTTCATGACTATGCTTAATTTTGTTTGTTTCTAAGGTTTTAAAAAAGACTGATTATTGTCTATTTAAGCTAAATTCTATGATTATATACAGATGGTTGTTAAAATTTTTTTAGGGTATTCTATGTTTGTGTTACTAAAATTACCTTTAATAAAACACTAAATAAAATTTCAATGTTTTTATTGAAAGAAAATAATCCCGAAAATGACATCAGGAAATGGTTAATATATTCTACTTGAGACTAGGCTTTCCATATAGGTACTACAAAAATGTCTCGATCTTTGAAAGGCAGTAATGAGAAACACAACTTAAAGTCTTTTGCATGCAATAAAGATTTATTTTCATAAAAAAAAGTTTATCTTTAAAAAAATTACATGTTTTTGCATGTAAAAAAATTTTAGCTGTCAAAAGAATTTTACTTTTTGTGTATGTCTCATTATTAACTTTGTAAGATCGCAAAATTTCTTTAAAATGTCTTTGGTAAAATTAAATTTTAATAAAATATAGTACATATGAATGTATTAAAAAACAACAAAGACAAGCAGATCTTTATTGATGCCAAAAAAATACAGTGATGTTATCCTAGAAATGAGCCTAATCCATATATGTAAATTACAATAACATTAAAAGTATTAAAACAATAGTTACACAAGCAAAAACTACTAGATTTCAGTTTCAGTTTGCCATCAAAGCTTTGTAAATACCATTTAAACTTGGTAGGCAGCAAATGGATATATAGAAAATTAAAAGTACCTTTTTCAAAAGTAAATTTTGTTTACTTAGGAGTAAGTTGTTAGTTTTTAGGTTGTATTTCACTATTTGTTTGGACATTTCATGAAAAGTCCAATTACGCTAAACGGCTACACACATATACATCATTTTTAGAATGAAAAATTTTAGCTATAAAAAAGATAATTAAACAAGATATATTTTTAAATTTGTGAGAAATAATGTTTTCAGTGATGTACAGACATCACTGAAAACATTATACAGGAAGTTGGCCCCCAAATGCAAAATTTATTAAAAATTAATGGAGTTCTGAGTTTCTTATGAAGAGTTCTAGAGTTCTTTTTATTTTTATTAATAGCTCCGTTAAAATCAAAGTAAAAACACTATTTTAAAAATGGGGGGGCTAACTTCACGCAGCCCCCCATTCTTGCAAAAACAAAACTTTCGCCACAGTTATAAAGGAGTTATACAGATATTTATGATTTTCGAGGCCAGAACTCTTACCAAAAAAATTCTAATACATGTTTTGTGCTTTTTGAGAAGGAAAAAATTTAACAACAAAATGTCATTATCTTTATGCAGAACTGTAGAACTATGGCAGCACTAACGGTAACTAATGAGTTTTAAACCAGAACTCTTATTAAACAATATTTCATGGGGGGTCAACTTCACACTTTTTTAACAATCAAAAATATAGGGTGTAAATAAAAAAATACCATTCTAATTCAACAGAACTGTAGAACTCTTGCAGCACTAACGGGAACTCATGACTTTTAAACAGAACTCTTGTTTAAAAATATTTCATGGGGGCCAACTTCACACTTTCTTAACAGTCAAAAATTTAATTTGTAAACAACTAAATACCATTCCAATTCTACAGAACTCTAGAACTGTTGCAGCACTAACGGGAACTCATGAGTTTTAAACCAGAACTCTTGTTAAAAAATATGTCATGGGGGGTCAACATCACACTTTTTTAACAGTCAAGAATTTAAGTTGTATCCATCTATCTAGTCAGTTCTAACAACACGTGAAATTGTAACATATTTAGGTACTGTTGCAATAATCAAATACGTTTATAGTAACAAGAGTTCTGGTTCCCGTCAGTGCTGCAATAGTTCTACAGTTCTGTGGAATTACAATGGTATTTTTTTACAACTTAAATTTTTGACTATTAAAAAAGTGTAAAGTTTACAATTTGGCCCCTATGAAATTTTTTTTTAACAAGAGTTCTGGTTTAAAACTCATGAGTTCCCGTTAGTGCTGCCATAGTTCAACAGTTCTGGATTTTGTTGTTGAATTTTTTCCTTCCCAAAAAGCACAAAACATGTATTAGAATTTTTTTGGTAAGAGATCTGGCCTCGAAAATCATAAAGAACTGTAGAACTCCTTTAGAACTATTAAGCACTGTGGCGAAACTTATTTTTGCAATGATGGGGGGCTGCGTGAAGTTAGCTCCCCATTTTTAAAACAGGGTTTTTACTTTTATTTTAAAGAAACGCTGCTTCTCAACAGAGAATATTAATTATTTTAACCATCTGCTTTCACTGGAGAGCAATGTTTTTACTTATAGCAGTGATAAAGATCATGAAGATATATTCAATGATTTCTTTTCTAACTTATACGCACTATTTGATATCGCATTTCCTGTACGAAGTATCAAACCAGGATCAAAAAGCTCTGTTTGTAAGTCTAGATGGATAAAGCCCTCCATAGTGAGTGAAGGTATTTTATTACGGAGAATGTTTAAGGAATTAAAAGGCAACAATGATCATCAGCTATTGACTGAATATAAAAACCGTAAACGCCTACATAAAATAAACATATCTGTAGCAAAAAAAGAATACAATAACCAACTAATCTCAAACTCTTTAAATAAAAATAAAACTGCATGGCAAATTATCAATAAATCTATTAATAAACACAAAGACAGGTCCGTACCTGAAAAAATTGTCGATAAAAACGTAGAGTTTACCTGCTCCCAGGATATTGCTGATAAGCTTAATGATTTTTTTGTAACTTCGGTGGATCAGTTAACTAGAGATTTTAGATTGATGAAAATTTTGTCTCTCCGGCTTGCATTAGTAATACAATTTTTTTGCATCCTTTTACTGTACAGGAGACTCATAATATTATTAACTCCATTTCGGGAAAAAAATCAAGTGGTCCTGACAATGTCCCCTGTAGTTTGTTGAGGGATTGTGCGCAATGGCTTGCTGAGCCTCTTACCCACTTAATTAACTTATCTTTTGAATCGGGTCATTTTCCACAGGTACTGAAAAGGGCGTCTGTAGTACCCATTTATAAAAAGGGTGATCCTGTCCTACTGGACAACTACAGACCCATTGCGTTGTTATCAGCATTCTCTAAGATTTTCGAAAAGGCTTTTAAAAAGCGCCTTGTGGAGTATCTTGATAGATTTAATATACTGACTAGCTGTCAGTTTGGATTCAGATTTGGAAAATCAACTTGCGATGCTCTCCTCTCTTTTTACCAAAAAATTTTGGATAATCGTAATACCAGATTGACAAGTGCCGGATTATTCTTTGACTTTAAAAAGGCTTTTGATACAATTAATCACCAATTATTGCTCAGGAAACTGAGTGGATATGGAATTAGGGGTCCAGCATATGGTTGGATTGAATCTTATCTGAGTGGGAGAACTCAGTATGTCGCTTTCGCCACGGGTACTGAACAGCTGCGTTCTGGGGTGCTTCCAGTGGAGGTGGGACTACCCCAGGGAAGTCTCCTGGGCCCGGTGCTATTTCTTTTATTCATAAATGACCTGCCTCTTTCCTCAGACAACTTTATCAATCTCTTTGCTGATGATACATCGGCTGTGGTTGGGAGTGGCAGTCTGGAGCGTCTCTCTGCGCTGGCACATGAGTGTGTTAGCGATATTTCGGCGTGATCTCGCAAAAATGGACTCATAATGAATACAAAAAAGACTAACTTTGTCATATTTACACCACCTCAGGTTAAGCAAGACCGCTCACTTTTAGTTAAAGAAAAGAATGTCTCAATTATTCAACAAAAAGCAGTCAAATTTCTAGGGGTCACAATTGATCAACACCTTACATGGGAGGAACAGATAAACTTTATCTGCAGTAAGTTGGCTACTAGGAATTTTGTTGTGAGACAGCTGCGAGACCGCGTCGACCTGACCACCTTGAAGGCCTACTATTATGGGTGTATTTTCTCTGTCCTGAAATACGGAGTGTTGGCTTGGGGTGCTTCTCTGCTAGTTAATAATGTGCTTCAGATGCAGAAGAGGATTTTGCGAAGTCTTTTTGGTCTGGGCTATAGAGATTTGTGTCGTCCTGTTTTTAAGCGTGAGGGGTTTCTGACAGTCATTAATCTATACATATTGGAGTCTTTGCTCTACATTCGTAAAAATATTACAAAGTATCCAACATGTGGGGAAATAAATTTTTATGGAACTAGACAGAGAGAGACATGCTCTATGTCCCATTTTGTAGAATCAGTGGCACAATGAGAGGCCCAGTTGTTATGGCACTCAAAATGTATAATCATCTGCCCCAGGCATTCAAAGAAATAACTTCCTTGCAAGTTTTCAGGCGCAAATTAAAAGTTTTACTATTAGATAAGCCTTTTTATTCAGTAAGAGAGTACTTCCTCGAAGTATGGTAGGATTCTTATTGTACATTTTGTATTTTTCATTGTATTATACATATATATGTGTGTAGTATGCACCAATAGTTAATGTTCATTTGTTTATTGACAATTCCAATACATTGTAAATGGCTATGGAAATAATAAATTTGTATTTGTATTTGTATTTAACAGAAATATTAATAAAAATCAAAAAGAACTCTAGAACTATTCACAGGAATCTCAGAACTCCATTAATTTTTTTAAAAATTTTCATTTGGGGCCAACTTCATAAGATATTTTCTGTGGCATATAAAAGCGGGGTCAGCCCCCCATACTCCAATCCATTATCTTTTCTGGTACTGGGGAATAGTTTGAAGAAGTCAGATGTTGAAGATCCTAAGATACTGAATGGCGTCGTTATTTCACAACTAAAAAAAACAATAATACAATCAATGCTTCAAGCAACAATTAAGATCATTCAGATTTAACTAGAAAATAAAAAAGGGTTTCTAGAAATTTATAAAAAAACTTTAAGAATACTTAAGAAAGGCGCCTTTTTCTTTGTAGCATGTGAGATTGATCCGATCTTTACCAAACGTTGTAAAATTATTATTTGTGACAACCCACCACAATATCAAGTCTATGGACTTTGCTCTTGGCATTTTTCAAAAAACCTAGTTACTGGGTGTAGACCCCCGGTCAATAGACTTATTTGAAAACTTTCAAGAGCAAAGGTCCCTTATTTTAGGGGCTAATGCCATCAAATCATGCTTGAAGTTAAGGGTTGGTGCATACAATCACGTTGCCAAGTTTGGTAAAGATTGTGTTTGATAGACCCCCCAGTCAATAAGTTTTTATGAAAAATGTCAAGAGCAAAGTACCCCTCTTTTACGAGCCATTGACTTGAAATTATGGTGGGTGGTAAAGCTTGGGACGTACAATAATTTTACAAAGTTTGGGATTGGTTGGCTTAATCTATACCCCTGGTCAATTGATTTTTATTTTGGTCAATAAATTAGACACGTCCCTTAATTTAATTAATGAAAGCAAACTGTTATTGTCTACAATCTACTCTCCCTGGAATGTACTATAATTAGGGTAAAATAACTCTTACCTTGATATTAAAGCATATTTAAGTTGGATATCTGAAGTATTTCCTAGACTGCTACTACTTGGTTGACACTTCAGACAAACAACGTGGAGATTGATCTGCAGCTGATGACAAGCCTTGCTGAATAAGCATCTCAATACTGACAGTTTCTTTAATGGTTGAGGGAACTGCAATAGATAAAAAAGGTTTATGTAGATAAGTCGAGTAAAGTTCTCATTATTTATCAAAAATATTATCAAATTCATGTATATTCATGGTCTGTTAAAAATGTTATATAATTGCGGCCATCATCATTTAATTCAACAGCACGTGCAACATCTTCTGGTCTCATTTTTTTAAACGAATCATTTTAAAGATTGTATTCTGCAATGACAGTATAGTGACACTTGGGTAAACAATGCTCTTAACATTACTATGCGATCAAAGGCTAGTCGATAAGATAATGTAACGTTATAAATTGTTAATAAAATTGAAAAACTGCAACACTTTCTTTAAAAATTCGTATCTTCTCTTGAAAAGCAGATAATGACGTGAACCAAAAAACATTGTGTTAAGAAAAGGTCACACTTCAAAACACAACATAATGAAGCTAAATTTCACGGCTCAATTTTTCCATAGGGCGTTAAGAAATTAAGGGTAAAAAAGTACCTTTGGTTTTTCCCTGTATAATGATCAAGACAACAGTATTTTTGGAGAACTACAATTCAGGCTAACATTCTGAAACACAAGTATACAGTGTGCTAAAAACTCACCAAAATCGGAAAACAATTTAAAACTTACAGTGCTATCAACCTGACTAAAATTATCTTTGTCCGGAATTTATTGTCGGGGAGTGTATATGTTAGAGTGTCCAGTAACTACACGTTTGTGAGATACAAAGTGAGCCTTAAAAATTTTCTTTTGGTTTTATTTAAACTGAGTTATTTTTCTAAATAATTAGTAAGTGGTGCAGAATTAAAAAAAAATACAAAAATTTCCAAATTAGTCTGGAAGTAAGTTGAGTCAAACTTATTTTATAGAAACTGTTAAAACATAGTTATGCTAATCAAATTGGAATTATTTAAATTAAAAAAAAACCGTAAAATATGATTTATGTAATAATCATGAAGAAACTGCTCATAATACAAATGAAAAATAAAAGTATTTTAGTTTACCCATTTCACAGCTAACAACATTCTCCGATGACAGCATCATCAACTTGATATATTCCTCTTCTCAGAAAGGTTACTGGTAAATTGTGAGATGGAACAGCTCCAAAATTAAGCCTCCTGAGACGCCCCCAGGAGACAAAGTCTTCAGGCAAAAAATGTTCCGAACACACCGTGCTCCTGTCATATGCCTCGTCTGGGTTCCTTTTAATGGCTAAAAGCCACTGACTCTTCTTGTAGGGACTCCTTGGTACTCTGTACGTAAAAGAAAAAGTACTACTACAATGTAAAACATACTAATTCTTACATTGCATTCCTACAACAATCATATACCCATCATTAAATAATTAGTTTAAGGAAAAGAGAATAATAACCTGAACAAATTATTTATAATTATAGATGAAATAAACTTTATTTGATGTTAGTTTTATACTCAGATGAAATATTTCTGGTTATTATACTACATTTTATCTCAAGAATGTCGATATCGAAGACATAACCTACGCACTAATTAAAGAAGGTCCAATATGTAATACTCCTTTATTTAAGCAAGCCTGCAACCAGCTTGTGTGTTAAAAGGTGATATTAAGTCTATTTTAACATGTTTAATCTTTAATTTTAAGCAATATACCTGTGAATATGCCAGCACAATGTAATTAAAGTGTTTTACTTACCGGTGAAATGTAACATTTTCTCCCGTATTTTTGTCCCTCTTAAATCAAATATGCACTATGCACTTGGGCATTGTTCAATAATTAATGTTTTTACACACTTTAATGTTTTTTGATCACACAAAGACCTCAAAATGCTATAAAAATCTCGAGAACGACAAAAAAAGTAAACAAACCCGCCATACTGCCTGGCCGATTTGACATTTGACCTTCGTCAAGCAGGGATGCCAAAACAGTGATTTGATTACTACGAATTTAAAATCCGTCTTTAAGATGTATTTATTCTTCAGAAAATCTTTGCATAAATGGAATCTGACACTCTGTGTCCTAATAATGTGATTTAAGACATTTTATATAATTATTCATAATATTAAATAAAAACACTACCTAAATTACTCCCAGAGTTTCAAAAACGCCGCCAAGAACGACGTCGACACGACCTTTGGTAGCTTGTATTTTTCACCGCCAGATGTCTCACGCGGCTTTTATAGGTAGAAAAAATGACACAATGACTCAGCGTTATTTGTCGAGGAAAGGATGTTTTGGATTTCCATAAAGTTTTATCTATAATTCTTTATTATTTAGTAAAAAAAGTGTCTAGCTCTTCACCAGTGCCGTTATTATCAAAAATATATCGTACGCGCGTATAGTGTTGACAGAACAGTTGAAGAAAACTACCATTTCGTTGGCTGTTAGGTGTAGTATATTAACTTCATTAGGTATTTAGTGAAAAAGAAAGTTTCCTGCGAAATTTAAAATCAAAGAAAATAAGATGGTATTGTAAAATTATTAGACAGATGAAGATTCGAATGACTATTTCAACAGTGGAAGAGGTTTATGGACGTAAAGTTTGTAATTAGGTACATAATTTAAGTTGTGAGAAATTTCGCTTAGAAATTAAGGACGATTATAAATAAACCTTTTAATAAAAGCCAAATATTCTGTTAAATATGATTAGGTAAATAAAAACAAGTACATGCGTAAGTATTAGAATTTTTTTTTGTTTTAAGCTAATTTTGAACTAATTTTTTTTGTATAGGTACTCATAGGTTTGAACAGCTGTTTTTTGTATTTTTTTTTGTATTGTAGTACTTTAACTTTTTGAAATTGAATGTTTTAAAAGAGTTGGTATGATTTCTTACTTTAAAGATAACAAAATTATTATTATTAGATACATAAGAATATTCTAGAGAGATTTGACAACGTCTCATGTTAAAACAAAAGTATTTTTTCTGTAACTGACGTTTCTCCTTGTTTTTTATATGGCCATGTATTTATGAACAGTGGCGCGCAGTCACAAAAATTTTTTTTTTCGAGGGCCGATATCTACTTTTTTTTTTTATCATGAAGCGCCATTTACGAATATTTTTATTCAATCTGAATTAATATCAGGAGTTACCCATTCCAATATATTAAATGATTTCCATAACACCCTGTATATATATATATATATATATATATATATATATATATATATATATATATATATATTTTTTTTTTATTTTATTTTATTTTATTTTATATATATATATATATATATATATATATATATATATATATATAAACATCTTTCATCATTTCAAGTGTATATCCATTTTTTCCTTTTTTTGTATTGCTCCTAATTTTTCTTTTAAGTATCTCTTAAAACTAAAATATACCTTTTATTTTATAATGCAGCATTTTCAACTCCTTTCATATTATAATCAAATTTGCGTCCGGCCTATAATTTTGTACATTTGTCGGCACATTTTGCTTCCGAGCCGTATAATATTTGGACACTTCTCTATCATTTTTACTACTGCCGTGTTGCCAGAATTTTGAAAAGTCCGAAGATGGGAAAGATTACACAGCGCTTTTGAACCAATGATAGGTATGACTAATCTGTCACCAGAAACAGCTTGAGGGACTGGGCTGTTTATAACTTAAAGGTATAATTAATTGTTTCCTCATAATATGATGAAGACATGTAAATCTTTACGCCAAGAGCAGGATGAGATAACCAAGGTGCTATGAGTCTATTACAAAACTATCGATCTTTTATTAACATGATTTTATTAGCTTGACTTATAACATTGTAATGGGACATTTCATTAAAAGATATATAATATGTTACGCTCAATAGTCGAATTCGGGCAATGCCCGAAAAAAATACGCAAAACTAGTTTTGAGCAACGAATATTTCCCAAACCCGAAATTTTATTTTTATACGGTTATTGAGCATTATAAAATAAGCTGAACTAGTTTTGCGCAATTTGAAATGTACAAAACTAGTTCTATTTACATGTCTGAATGGCCAGCAGTAGTTATGCTTTTTTCATTTAATCAGCGCGCAGCGTCCGAATAAAATAAAGTTGGAAATGTTATTTCAATAATATATTTTATTTAAATACTGACAAATACAACAACAAATAAAACTTTATTCCTAGACAAATATTCAGTTAAGTTTGAAAAATTATTTATTTGAACAGGAGCTTGAATGATGGCACTTAGAATGGCAGATGACATTCTTTTTTCGACAAGAACATGCTCTGTTAATACACTTTTTATTGCACATACATGAAATAAAACCTTGTGTAGATACAGAAATATCGGAGGATGCAGTTCTAAGTGATTTTTCTTTGTCGTTCTTGTCCAACAACATAACCATACTCTTTATTTGAGTTTGGGAGGCTGTAAAACAAGCATAACTAGTGCTGGCCATTCAGAAATGTACAGAACTAGTTTTGTACATTTCAAATTGCGCAAAACTAGTTCTGCTTATTTTGTAATGCTCAATAACCGTATAAAAATAAAATTTCGGGTTTGGTAAATATTCGTTGCTCAAAATTAGTTTTGCGTATTTTTTTCGGGCATTGCCCGAATTCGACTATTGAGCGTAACATATACAGTATGTATTCGAAATGGAAAAATTTTTGTTATTGATTTTACGAAAAAAGTGTATTTTTATAAAAAGTTCTGCATCGTGAAAAAATAGCATTACCATTCAGAAATTTGATCCAGTAGGTACGTACAGGGTGGCTCAAAATGAAAAAGTCATAATCCACGTGAAGCTAAAAAGACAAAATCTTTATTTAAAATTACACTGCAACTGCAAATGTACAATTTAATAATACGTTTTTTCATTAAAAAATATACAGCATGTCTTCGAAATGGAAAAAAATGTATTATTGATTTTACGAAATTGTGTATTTTTATAAAAAGTTCTGCATCGTGAAAAAATATCATTGCCATTCCGAAATTTGATCCAGTACGTCCAGGGTGGCTCAAAAATGAAAAAGTCATAATCCATGTGAAGCTAAAAAGACAAAATCTTTATTTAAAGGTACACTGCCACTGCAAATGTACAATTTAATAATATGTTTTTTTCATTAAAAAAATATACAGCATGTCTCCGAAATGGAAAAAAATGTATTATTGATTTTACGACAAAAGTGTATTTTTATAGAAAGTTCTGCATCGTGAAAAAATAGCATTGCCATTCAGAAATTTGATCCAGTACGTACAGGGTGGTTCAAAAATGAAAAAGTCATAATCCACGTGAAGCTAAAAAGGCAAAATCGTTATTTAAAGGTAGACTGCCACTGCAAATGTACATACAAGAGTTCTTTTTATGATATGTTTGGAGCATACAGGAGGTCCCAAAAGTAAAATTAATTTTTTAAAATCGCCGTTACAAAAAAAGTATATCTTCATAAAAAATTCTACATTGTGAAAAAAGAGCATGGTTTAAATATTTTTATAGGGCATAGAGGGTGGCTAAAAATTTAAATTAAAATTGGGACTTTCAGCTTTATGAGCCACCCTGTATTGTCCTTCATCAAGTTTTTGAATAACCATGCTTCTTTTACCATGTAGAACTTTTTATAAAGATATAGGTACTTTTTGTAAAATCGGTAATAAAAAAATTAATTTTATTTTTGAGACCTCGTGTATGTTCCAAAACTAATTCACTAAAAAACTAAAAGAACCCGCTTTTATGAGTAGCGCACTAAAAAGTTAAAAATAAATTAGGTATAGTTTAAAAAACTAAAAACACTTTTTTATTAGTAGCGCACTAAAAAGTTAAAAATATAGTTTACCGCTATATTATGTAAGTGCGCCCCACGCTTTAAAATTTAATTTCCTATTTTAATACCAAATGTTTTATAGCTCTACAAGTTAACAGAAAACCGGGATATACATGTGTGCGAAGTAAAGGAAGGCGCATTGAGTAAGTTGCTTTACTTTTCTCACGAAATGCTCACTACGCACCCCGGTTTACTGTTAGGTAACTATCAAAGGAAAATAATTATTTTGAACTTTTTAGTGCGCTACTCATAAAAGCGGGTTTTTTAGTTTTTTAAATTATAATTTATTTTTTCTACCTAAAATGCAAGTTGAAAATATAAGTTAAAATAATATTAATATTATAAACATTTTTACTGCTTATTTCTTAATTTGTAAAATTTATTGAAGAATAAAAAGATTGATAAGAATAGTAATATGAATAACAATATTGTAAGTATTTTCCATGCTTATATAATATAATATTATTTTTAGTTTATTTTTATGTGAAATTAGGAATGCTTAGCCGTCGACAAATTTCAATTATTCATAACAGTAACGGTGTCAGACATTTGCCCTCCTTTTGGTAAAAGTGATAATTAATATATAGGTGATAGATCAAGGCTGACAATTTTTATTTTAATTTACTGACATGGCACTGACATGTACACATTGCTATCACAGAATGGCGCTTCTTTACCAAGAGTTCTCCGCATTCTTTACATATGAGATCGCTATAAAAAGGAGTTTTGAGCCCTGGACTCTCCTTACCTCATTCCATGATTTAAGTTTATTTTGAGTTGTTTTGCTGGAACCTGGAGATAAGATGGCGAATTATAATAAAAACCTATTTTTATTATAACTTTCGTTTATTTTATTTGGGTTAAGTCACCAGATTAGCTCCAAAATATGACAAGGCGTCCAACAAAAATTATCCACCTAATAAAACTAAAACAGATGTATTTAATGTCGACAGACACAAGCAAGTTTCTTCTTAATGCTTTTTGGCTGGAATCACTATTGATAAGACAGGTATAATTTGGCAATTAAGGTCTTGCTCATTGCTCAGTGCTCAGGTTTATATAATTAAGGGTTTAAATTGGCAAGTGTTAAGATAAGACAACCAAATTTTATACTGTTAGTTTATTTTTAATTTTTCTCGCCAACTTATAAAGAAAAGAGCGATTTAAATAACAGTTAAGTACAGTTAAATTTAGGTACTAACCGAAATAAACCTTTTTAATATGCTACAAAGATAATGTAAAATGTCGACCACAGTAACTGGCGAGCTAGCTTTTTTATTTAACAAATAAATTCCAAAATGTAGTTTTAGTTAAATAATTTTTTAAGTTTTTATTTTTTCGAAAAACCGCATCAATCGAAATAGGTGAAAATGTTACACAGGAAACGTATCTAAAACGTCTATAAAACTTAATCATTTTGTTAAACTTAAGCTTCAAAAAATTTTGCAATTTATATGTCAACTATATGTACAAAATACAGTTTCTGTAACATAAATCGTTTTCGAGTTTGAGCAACAAAAAATAGAAACTAATTTTGAAGGTGATCTGTATATATTTCACCGGAAATACAGTCTGTTCCAAGCCAGGTTGAAAAGTAGTCCATATGCAAAATTTTTCCTTTTCTTTTTGGCCAAGCAGTTTTAAGCGTTCGCTACAACAGACAATCCGACAGACAGACGGACAGACAAACCGACGGAAATGGGAGACCATCTGATATAGGGACCTCAACACGTAAAGATCTGAAAAAATCCCGGGAAGTGATTTTTTTCTAGCGAGAGAAGTAAAAAGTTGAAATTACTAAAATTAGAAATGATTTTTAAAAATGCAAAAATATTCCGTGAAAAGATAAATTTAGCATGTGTAGAAATGTCAAATTAAAATTAATAACCTCCATTTATAATGAAGTGGTAATTGCCATAAGAAAGTGCGATTATTTCTTGATATTATACCTTTAAAATGGGCTAGTACAAACTATATCCCAAATCGATTACTTGTTATATTTTAAAAACAAATATAAAATGGTATAGTTTTTTTTTTGTAATAAAAAAGCCTAAAATTAAAAGTACTAAAACTTTTAAAGCTCCAACAAAAAAAGAAAATTTTACGCGGCTGTTGTATCTAATAGAAAATAAAATTTCATTGTTCCTAACTTACACCCTGTACAGTAAAACTGTTCTATTTCTACTTTACACTCCACTTACAACACCATTGATTTTTGACACTTTAACGGTAATTTTGTATTGCAGCAATTGCAGTATACCTATTCAAATAAGATATGC
Organism: Philopedon plagiatum; assembly: GCA_963971165.1. Lineage (NCBI taxonomy): Eukaryota > Metazoa > Arthropoda > Insecta > Coleoptera > Curculionidae > Philopedon > Philopedon plagiatum. The sequence continues at coordinate 90,318,849 of OZ020191.1, read as the reverse complement.
AGGCATGCATCGCTGTTTTATTTAATAACTAGCTTTCCACTCTCCATTACAAACTTTAAATACCATTGTAATACCCCCTTAGGGGTTGATTTATTAAAAACTGAAAAAAAAACACGTGTTTAAACATTAACGCTCAGATACACTAAGAAGGTTTAAGATTTAGTACTGCATGGTTTAAATTAGGATCTTCTAGTTGATCAGCTACGTTTTGACAGGTTTTTTTCCTGTCATAGTTAATAAGTCTTCGTTAAAAACTTATGAAATATTCCGTTCCGTGTCGTTCATTTTCTTCACATTCGTTAGACAAAATTAGATTTTCTGACCTCAATTGACATACTTATTAGTTAACATTTTTGGGGAAATTGCCATTCGCTCGTTTTTATCCCCCGCCCCCCGTTAGTTTTTTTAAATGTTTGACAAAATTAAATATTTTGACCCCAATAACCCCGAAAACAACATTAACATTTTTAGATAATTTCCCAGTTGCTCCTTTTTATCCCCCCCCCCCGGCGCTAATTTTTTAAAAATAAGTTTCAACAAAATTAGATCTTCTGTTCTCAGTAACCCCCAAAATTAGTTAACATTTTTGGAGAAATTCCAAACCCCGCGCCTTTTTATTCCCTCTGCCCCGCCGTTAATTTTGTTTACATTCGTTAAACAAAATTAGATTTGCTGACCTCAATAACCTTGAAAATGATATATCAGATAACTTTTTTTGAAAAATGATCAGTTGCCTGTTTTTATTCTCCCTCGTTATATTTTTTTAAATATGTTAGACCAAAGTACATTTTTTGACAGTAATTACCCCGAAAATGACAAATTAGTTAACATTTTTTCCAGTCGCTCCTTTTTATCCCCCCCGCCGTTAATTTTTTAAATATAGGTTTCAACAAAATTAGATTTCTGACCTAAATATCCCCGTAAATGACAGATTAGTGAACATTTTTGGAGAAGTTCCCAGTTGCGCCCTAATATCACCACACCCCGACGTTATTCTTAACATCCATTACACCAAATTAGATTTTCTGACCTCAATAACCTCGAAAATAACATATTAGTTAACATTTTCGAAGAAATTCCCACCAGCTCCTTTTCCCCAAAGTCGTCCGTTCCCCAGACGCGTACTTTTTCCAAGGTCGTCCGGAACCTAGATGCGTATTTTCTTAAAGGGCGTCCGCTCCCCAGACGCGTATTTTCCCAAGGTCGTCAGTTTCCCAGGCGCACATTTCTCTAAGGTCCTCCGGTTCCCAAACGCGTAATTCTTTCCATGGTCATCCGCTCCCTAGATGCGTATTTTCCTTAACGGCGTCCGCTCTCCAGACGCGTTTCCCAAGGTCGTCCGCTCCCCTGGCGCGTACTTTTTTCCAAGATCGTTTGTTCCCCAGACGCGTCTATTCCCCAGGGTCCTCCGTTCCTCAAACGCGACTTTTCATCAAGGTCGTCCACTTCCCAGGTGCGTATTTTTCTCAAGATCGCCCGCTCCCCAGACGCGTATTTTTACAAGCTTGTCCGCTTCCCTAGATGCGTATTTCCCCGAGGTCGTCCGCTCCCCAGACGCGTATTTTTTTAAGGTCGTCCGTTTTAAAGAAGCTTATTTCCCTCAAGGTCGTTCCCTCCCCCGACGCGTGTTATTCCGCTCCCTAGGCGCGTATTTTTCTTAAGGACGCCCGCTCACCGGACGCATATTTTTTCCAAGGGCGCCACTGGTGTGGCATTCAAGTGGGCAGCCTTACATATTACTTAACATTTTTAGGTAAATTCCCATTCGCTCCTTTATATCTCCCCCTCCCGTTAATTTTTTAAAAATCAGTTCCAACAAGATTAGATTTTCTGACCTCAATAACTCTGAAAATAATAAACTAACATTTTTGGAGAAATTCTCAGCCGCCCTTTTATCCCCTCTCCCCTTCCTTCTCCGTAAATTTTATTTAGCATCTGTTACACAAAGTCAGATTTTCTGACCTCAGTAATGCCGAAAATGGCCCATTAGTTAACATTTTTGGACAAATTCCCAGCCGCCCCTTTTTATTCCCCCCCCCCCCCTCCCTACGGTAATTTTTAACACCTGCTAGAAAAAAAAAATTCTGACCTCAATAACCCCGAAAATGACATATTAGTCAACATTTTCAAAAAATTCTCAGTCGCTCCGGTTTTATCCCCTCTCACCTCCTCCCCTTTATTATTTTTTAGAGCTAAATCGTTTCACGTGGATTATGACATTTTCATTTTTGAGCCACCCGGTAAGTATAAGATCAGATTTTTGAATAGCAATACTATTTTCTCACGATGCAGAACTTTTTATAAAGATACACTTTTTTTCGTTAAATCAATAATAAAAAAATTTTCCATTTCGAAGATATGTTGTATATTTTTTAATGAAGAAAACATATTATTGAATTGTACATTTGCAGTGGCAGTTTACCTTTAAATAACGATTTTGTCTTCTTAGCTTCGCGTGGATTAGGACTTTTTTATTTTTGAGCCACCCTGTTTATACAAGATCAAATTTTTGAATATTAATGCTATTTCCTCACGATGCAGAAGACATGCTGTATATTTTTTAATGAAAAAAAAACATATTGAATTGTACATTTGCAGTGGCAGTTTTCCTTTAAATAACGACTTTGTCTTTTTAGCTTTACTTAGATTATGACTATTTCATTTTTGAACCACCCTGTACGTACTAGATCAAATTTTTGAATGGCAATACTAGTTTTTTACGATGCAGAACTTTTTATGAACAGATAGGTACTTTATTCTTAAAATCAATAATACATTTTTTCCATTTCGAAGACATGCTGTATATTTTTTAATGAAAATAAATATTATTGAATTGTACATTTGCAGTGGCAGTTTTCCTTTAAATCGCGATTTTGTCTTTTTAGCTTCACTTGGATTATGAATATTTCATTGTTGAGCCACCCTGTACGTACTAGATCAGATTTTTGAATGGCAATGCTATTTTTTTACGATGCAGAACTTTTTATAATCAGACACTTTTTTCGTAAAATCAATAATAAAAATTTTTCCTTTTCGAAGATATGCTGTATATTTCTTGAATGAAAAATACATATTATTGAATTGTACATTTGCAGTGGCAGTTTACCTTTAAATAACGATTTTGTCTTCTTAACTTCACATGAATTAGGACTTTTTATTTTTGGGTCACCCTGTTTATACGAGATAAAATTTTTGAATAGCAATGCTATTTTCTAACGATGCAGAATTTTTGATAAAGAGACACTTTTTTCGTAAAATCAATAATATTTTTTTTCCATTTCGAAGACATGCTGTATATTTTTTTAAGGGAAAAAACATATTATTGAATTGTACATATGCAGTGGCAGTTTTCCTTTAAATAATGATTTTATTGTCTTTTTAGCTTCATGTGGATTATGACTGTCATTTTTGAGCCACCCTGTACATACTAGATCAAATTTTTGAATGGCAATGCTGTTTTTTTTACGATGCAGAACTTTTTATAAACAGACCCTTCTTTCGTAAAATAAATATTTTTTTTCCAATTTGGAAGACATGCTGTATATTTTTTAACGAAAAAAAAATATTATTGAATTGTACATTTGCAGTGGAAGTTTTCCTTTAAATAACGATTTTGTCTTTTTAGCTTCACTTGGGATTATGACTTTTTCATTTTTGAACCACCCTGTACGTACTAGATCAAATTTTTGAATGGCAATGCTATTTTTTTACGATGCAGAACTTTTTATAAACAGACACTTTTTTCGTAAAATGGATAATAAGAATTTTTCCATCTCGGCGACATGCTGTATATTTTTCTAATGAAAAAAAACATTGTCGAATTATACATTTGCAGTGGCAGTTTACCTTTAAATAACGATTTTGTCTTCTTAGCTTCACGTGGATCAGGACTTTTTTATTTTTGAGCCACCCTCTTGGGACCAGTACCTTGAATTGTTTCGGTTAAGGATACCAGAACTCGTAAAATATGCCTCATCAGACCATACCACCCTTCTTTCAAAATTTGCGTTTTCCTGCAATATTTGTAGGTACCAGTTGCAAAAAATTATTCTTCGTTCTGCGTCACCGGGATGCAAATGTTGGACGAGATGGAATTTATATGGTTTAAATTTATATTTTTTTAGTATTAACTGCGTCCTTGATTTTCCAACCCCAACTTCATCGTATACTTTTCTGCATGATATGGATGGTTGTACCGCAACAGAGGCCAAAACATTTATTTCTTCTTCTTCCCTATTTTCCTTATTGTAAAAATTAGGCCTTGGTCGTTTAAGAGATCCGTGCTCAATGAGATTGGCTTGGATATTTTGAAATATTCTTTTATCCGGTTGTTGCCTTTCTGGATACCTACGAAAAATGTTATGTATCAAAAATCTAATAATAGATAACAATAATTATGATTACAACTTTTTTATTCTTATTATTAACATTAATGGTATCTACATAACAAATGGGTTTGAAACTTACCTATTAAAATACAGTGCCGAGGCCAGTGGCGGTTGCTGAAATTTCAAAGTTGTGTATCTCTGTTCATACTTACAGGACCCGTACCAAATTTAGGAGTTTTAATAGTGAGCCCACTGGGAATGTTTTGGTAAAGAAAAAAAACATTTTGTAATTTGCGAAAAAAAGTTAAATGATTGGTGCGGCCCACCCAAGAAAAAAATGAACACGTCTAGGTATTTGCTTTCTTTTTTTTCTAAACAAATTTTACATCATTTTGTCGACAGGTTTTAAATTTTGAGAGAAAAAAATGTGTTAGGAGAAAGTTATAGTCATTTGAATTTTTTGTAAATAGTTATTTGTTTTACTAGGCATAAAAGCACAAGATTTAATGCCGCGGCTGGTGTTTCATAGCCGAGCGTAGCGAGGCTATGAAACCAGCCAAGGCATTAAATCTGCTTTTCTGCCGTGTGAAACATATAATTTTTTCTTCAAATTTGTTCCAATTCCACGCAAAATCGACTTTCCCATATTTAAATTGCGTTTCATTATCAATATCCAAATAACTAAATTATTTTATCAAAGGTAACCGGGCCCTGCGTTACTATGTTTACCGCTGATGATGTTTGTTGAATATGTTTGTTTACTGTTTACTTTGTCATTGTCAATTTTGAAAAGTTGTCATGTTAGAAATGGATTTACTGCAAAGTGAGGATGAATTGATGCAATTAACACCACCTGAGATAAGAGACCAGGCGCGAGATGTGGAATTTAAATTATTACTTGGAAGGTTGCCTAGCAACGAACTTTTTCTGCCTAGGCAGTAAAATTGGACTTTTTCTGCCTAGGCATTAAAAGTACAACTTCTAAGCCTGCCAAGTGTCATTAAAAGGCCGCTTTTAATGTCATTTGGAGAAAAATTATATTTTAGGCTTAAAAAAATTCAAATGACTATAACTTTCTCCTAACACATTTTTTTCTCTCAAAATTTAAAACCTGTCGACAAAATGATGTCAAATTTGTTTAGAAAAAAAAGAAAACAAATACCTAGACGTGTTCCTTTTTGTTCTTGGGTGGGCCGCACCAAAAATTTAACTTTTTTTCGCAAATTATAAAATGTTTTTTCTTTACCAAAACATTCCCAGTGGGCTCACTATTAAAACCCCTAAATTTGGTACGGGTCCTGTAAGTATGAACGGAGATACACAACTTTGAAATTTCACCAACCGCCACTGGCCGAGGCTGGGTTCGCGTCTTCATTCGCTCGGATAAAACAAACATACATATCGTGTTTTTCATAATTTTCATATTTATTATTTTCTGCCATGTTAAATAAATTTTCACTTATAATCTCCCTAGTGCTCGAATTATTTCCGGTAATTTTTCCGAAGGAACGCATTTGTTGAAAATTTTCCCGAGTCGCAGACGAGGGAAAATTTTCTAGAAAAATGCGTGACTGAGGAAGAATTTCCGGATATTAATTCAAGGACGCGGGGGATTCGGTAAGAAAATTTCACACCTAAAATTTATTTGAAAAAAAATTAAAAAATCTGACATGTTTCATTTTGAAACTTACTTTTGCAACAATGAAGTTGGCTGGTTCTTACATTTTGACGTTTATGCGGTGACGCATGTTTTTGTTAAACGTGACATAATTTTATGAATTGACGTGTTTTTCTTTTCAATCAAAAATATGGTTCGTTTTGGTAGTGAAAATTCTGAAAACATAAAGATAGAAGTGGCAAATTTAACTCCTCAAAATACAAAGAGGTCAAAATTGAGCGTATGGAGGCAGTTTCTGGTTTTTTGCAATGAAAGATTTTACAATGTTGAAGATCCAGCCTCATCTATAACGACTTTGGCATAAGTTTCCTCACCGTTTAGTTAAACGAAATGCAAAAAATATAAGTGAAAATTATCCTTTTTATTTATTTTTACTACATTTCATTTACTAAAACAAAGGGAAAGCATAGTATAGTCTAGTTTAGGCTAGTTATGCCAGATGAAACAATTTTTAAAATCTAGGTAGATAGTAGATACCACAGTCAAGTAGGCTTAGGCTTGTGATGTCAAAATCGTCTCTGCTATACGTCACGTCGACAGTTATTTCTTAAACGTGCCTCTTTAGTTCACAATAATTAAATCATGGCAGTAAACAATCAAGAAACTAATTTTAAGCGCTACGGTGTTTGTAAATCTTGCTCTGAAATAGGGGACATTAATATGTCTCATAAAAATTTAAAGTATTTGCAATGTTTAATGGAAAAAACTGAATTAAATCCCCATCAAGAAAACCTTTTCTCAGCTATCCAGAAGATTTTGGAGGAAGATATCCCATCCTTTTTAAGAAAAACCAGAATTCAGCAGAACAAAATTGCATCCAAATATTACATCTATTATATTAAACATAGACATCTGATAGAAGTGGAAAGGGAAGATAACCATTATCCTTGTTATTCTCCATTACGAAGAGAAGAGTTCCAACCAGAATTCCAAAAATATTTAGCCTTAATTAAAGAAATATTTGGTAAATACTTAAACATTTGTATTTATTTAGTATTATAAAATGAATAAAAACATTAAATACCAAAATTTGATCCTGAATACTGATTTTCGGATCATATGATAGCTGTCAAGAAAAAATTTCCACTTATTAGTTTTGTTCGCCTAGCTTGGCAGGAGGAGAAAAATTTCCGAAAAATTTGAAGGTTGTCATTGGTAACTGTCGAAATGAAAGTGTGAGATTGGCTTAGAATGACAGGTGTGAAATTTTCACAGAAATAACAAATAAACTAACAAAATCAAACAAATGCCAATAATATTTGACAATAATCCGTAATGGCGCATTTACAAAATTTTGTTTTCTGTCATGTCTATCCATGATTGATCATGGCCTTCTAGATTCTAGATGAAAAATGATTAATTTTACCAAAAATATTGAAATTGTCCCTTTTTAAAAGAAAAAAATATGGACTGTTATATATTTTTGAAAAGCCCTTAAAAAGAGGAACAAGACAAAGAAATAATATATAGGGTGTCCCATTAAAAAATATATAAGTTTGGGTCATAACTCATAAACAAAACGTTTTAGAAAAAAACTAACTACGCCACTGAATTCAAAATAAAAAACTATATAAAAATCCATTTTTACCTTATTGATAAGTTATCAAATAATCGAGGTACAGGGGAGCGTCAAAAATGACAAAATTTGAAAATGGCCCTGTATGTCAGAAACTGAGAGGGCTATGAAAATTTCGTTTGCGGCAATGAAAGTTTCATAAAAAAATAAAACAGTAAGCCGCAAACCCCATCTTTCTATCTTTTATAATAAGGGAGCTGGTATATGAAAACACACGAAAACTGGACACCCTGTACAAAGAATACTGAGGTTCAAGTGACAGAACAAATGTCACCATAGATCTTTTAAAATCGGAATGTTCTGAATGAAATCATTATGTACGTTGAAACTTTAAATAATTTACTGAAGATTACTTGCAGAATATGAATCTATACTTAATATAGGCACTCATAGTGTTATTGTTAAAAATTTTAAAGCCGGAAAACCATGTCAAAATGAAAACAAGTTGGCCAGCAAGGACGCCACGTGGAGAATGCCGCCTTAAGGATTCCTATTATGCTATAAAATTGCGCCAAATTAAAATCTCACCAGGCTGCAGGATCTTTCCAGTCGCCCAGCCACCAGCTGCCCTTATATAGCACCATATAGCAGGCGCGGCCCGTCCATATGGTCATTTGGTCGATGATCCACCTAAATTTATTTTCAGTGATCCACCAGATAATTTATTTTTTAAAACTAAACTTTTCTTTCAAAAAAGTGCAAGTTGCATGCGTAAGCTCCCCAAGAAAGAATCAAGCCAAGCCATCGCAAAAAGATCTCCAAGCTTGCACCGGGCTGGGTCGTATTTTTACGTATTTTTAATTGGCCTCGTAGGTTTATATGGACGATATAAATTCATTAAAACTAAGAGAGAAACAGACAAACGCGCCTTGGGAAGTTAAAAAGAGACAAAATTTGTCGACGGCCCACCAATAATATCGCGTCACTTCCACTATGGAAATACACTCGAACCGCCCCGTGAAATATGCTCTTTCAAAAAATTTGGGTTGGACAAAGAAAAACTAATTAATTAGGTACCTAATATACGCATTGTATTTGCATTGTATTAATGTATTATTAATTAGCAGCTAAACATAGAAATACGATCTCTCAGTCACGGCAATGTTAGTCATTAAATATAACGGCATCGGCACGGATTTTCTGACATTAGAAACGTGGTCCAGAGGTAGAGTCTCAGCTAGTGAACCAAGAGGTCGTGGGTTCGAGGCTGTGCTCGAGCAGACTTTTTTTAAAATTTTTGTTAAAAAATTAGATCAGCTCTAAAAGGTTTATTGGCAACAAGTTTAGCACTTGTTCCTCGATAAAATGATTTAAAATTATTGGTACTCATATCTACTACAGATGGCAGCCTGTATCATAATTTTAGTACAAGGCGCGACCTCTCTTAAGGAGACGCAGACGTATCAAAATGGGAAGCCGCTAACAATCTTAGACTATAAAACACATAGAAAAGTAATACTAAAAGTCAAACATCTGGAGTAGCAATGTTCAATATACTACAGTACCTATTTTATGATGTTTGCGGTATTTATTTGTAGGTAAATAATTTCTTGGCAAACCTAGGCACATTATTAAAAAACCTTCCTTAATTAAAAAAGTGTATTTTGCTTGTTGCGTCGATAGCACTAGTTGCCCACAAAATTTTGACCCACTTGTAAAAAACTCACGGGCCGCGCCTGCCAAATAACATAGTGATTTTTTTCCAATAAACATACATTTTTATTTTATCATTCTATCTTAGTATTCTTAGTTCATTTCCTAGAAGTTCCAAAAAGTTACATATTATTTAATGGTAATGGAGAAATTTAATAATTAATAATTTAGATCAGAATTAAAATATTTCACGATTTATCAAATATAATATACCTAAACCCGAATCAGTAGGTTAAAGCTAGTATGCAATAATCATAAAATGTCTCTGAGAATGAGGATCTATGTTTTCGAAACATAAAAGTTCAGTGTCCGTCGAATATTGTCTCGCTATTTTTGGATTCTTAAGCAAGTCTGGATATTTATATAATTAAAACGAAATTTAATACAGTCTTTAAAGCTTTAGATTTGAAAATAATCTGGTTGAAGAATAAATTTAATGTTAAAATTGTGTTTAAAAGATATAATACAAACATAAAATCTGGGTATCTGTCTTATAACTACTATCCGTTTCTAAAGTTTTGACCCCTCAGTCTGAGGGTCAATAACAAAAAAAACACGGGGCAGAATAAACTGAAAAACTTACAGCTTGTTAGGACGTTATCCAAGAGTTTCTTCCAAAAATTATACTATTGTATTGTAAACGATATTGAAGTTATTCATAATCAATTAGAAAAAAACAACGATTTTACTGCGTTAATACTGATAAACGATTTTCTCATGTCTACCTATATATTGGTTAATTTTTTCCCTATTGAAATGCAATTTTGAAGGTAGATAGAAAAATATCTATACTTTCGCAAGAGATTGGTAGTATGTGTCTGAAAATGTATTTTTTCCTTTTTTAATGATGTTTTTGTATCAGCTGTACTGTGGACAATTTAAAACCTTAAAAAAATCTTTACACTCGTAGAACTATTTATTATTATACAAATGTATTATATTACACAAAATTAAAAAAGCACCTTTAGTTCTTGTAAAAGGGTAATAAATATTAAAAGCGACATAAGAAAGAGATGAAAAGTGTTAAACGCCTTTACCGACATAAACACAGTACGGTGTCGGTGGCGTCGTCATAAAGGTCACGCTTATCGGTATGTAGTCCGTAGGTCCATGTATTTTTATTTGTGTAGAATTTAATCTATTTGTTATGTATTGAAAAGATTTGTAAAATAATATTATTTATTTGATTGTGGTTGTTTATATCTACGTATTGTTGATCTAAATTTTTGGTTTTAGTGGTAGATAGTAATTTGAAATTATTAAGTATTGTTTTCACACGATTTTTAAGATCATCTTGTTCGAATTTATATAAATACCTGATGTAATCTGAACCAAAAATACGGTACCAAACGACAGTCTAATAAGTTAAAATGTCTCGTCAGTGCAACGAACAAATGAAAAAGATTATATGGAAAAAGATAATTTAAATGAAAACAAATGTTTTGGCGGGCTTCTAGAATGGAGAAACACTTCTAAAAATAGATGGAGTTTCACCAGCGCAAATATTGTATGGCCAGCCTACAAGATCAAATTAGGTTTATTATTATAGGCCCCAATAAATTTTAAATTATTTTCTAAAAGATGGCAAGACTTTGCAAAATTAATTGATCACAGAGCAATGGAAAATACGAAAACAAAACAAACTTATAACGAAAATGCTAAAGATCTTCAACTAATCCTAGTAGGAACAAATGTGTGGTTGCAAGACCCAAGAACTAAAAGATGGAATAATTTAGGAATACTTACAGAAGTATGAAACAAAAGAAACTATACCATAAAAATGTCAAGTGGAAAAGTTTATACAAAAAACAGACGTTTTATTCGTAAAACTTAGACAGCAAGAAGTATTTTAAAAGAGGTGGAGAAAGAAAGAAGTAAAAGGGGAGATGTGATGCAGGTTAGAACCAGTTATATCTGGTACCAGTATGATATGTTGTTTGTTAATACCTATTAATATTTAGTTGGAATATTGGCAAACTATTGTCAATAAAAAATAATTATAAAAGATTGTATTTCAATCATAACATTGACCAGATTAGGTTTTAGGCAGAATATATAAAATTAGTGATAGATTAATGTCAGGCATCCTTTTGACCGACTTCACAAAAGGAGGTTATCAATTTGACCCGTATGTTTTTTTATGTATGTTCAAGCATAATTCGCCGATTTCGATGATTTTTTTGTTTTGTGGTTAAGTTAAGTTTTGTTTTCTAAGGTCAAAGGAAGCCTAAAAAATATTAAAACTAAAAAACTCGTAAAGATCGACAAATTTTATGTGTATAATTCAGAACCGTTGCACCGAGTTCAATAATTTTTTCTTTGCTGTTTTTAAAATAACAATCCGGTGGTTTCTTTGGTATATAACTTTAAAAAAATAATAAAGCAGAAGGGACGGAGGGGATTGAACTGAACCAGCTGAGTAATTTTCCGAAAATGTTGACTAGTATGCCATTTTCGGGGTTATTGAGGTCAGAAAATCAAATTTTTTCTAGCAGATATTAAAAAAATTACCGGGGAAGGGCTAGATCAAAAGGAGCGGCTTTGAATTTGTCCAAAACTGTAAACTAATGTGTAATTTTCAGGCCTATTGAGCTTAGAAAATCGAATTTTGTCTAATACATGTTAAACAAGTCATCATGAGGGGGGGGGGGGTAAGTGGCCGGGAATTTCTTCAACAATGTTAAATGTGTCATTTTCGGGGTTATTAAGGTCAGAACATCTAATATTACATGGATATTACAAATTTAAAGAGGGGGAGATAAGATCAAGAGGGGAGGGAGAAAGATTTAACCAACTCACAAAAGGAAAAGCACTGAAAACTTTTCAGTGAAAAGTATAAAATAATATTTATACGTATTTATAACTGAGGTTAATGGTAAACTTAATTTTGTTGAAATGTAGGCAACTTGTACACCGAAGTTCTAAACTTTACAGTCACTGACAATGCACGGAGCATTTTCTTTTCAGGATCTGATTTATTTTTGTACTTTCAAGCGCAGCGACAGTGATGCAGAAAAAAATTTTCCCATACCAAATATCTCTTTTCCTAATATTTATATGGCGTACGTATCTACTTATAGTCTGCCCAAGATATCTGCAACCGTCAAAAGAATTAAAGAATGCAAGGAAAGCTGTAAACAACGTTGTTGTTTGTAAACCAGTTTTAAAAAACTGTTTAATTTTTCGTTAATAGGAGTAGGGGGATATGGTATGTTCACCATCAACCGAGCCGACCTTGACATTGACCTTGACCTTGACATTGACCTTGACCTTGAGAAATGACCTTGGCCAACTGTCAACTGTCATCTATCATACGTCATCTGTCACCTGTCATCTGTCACCTGTCATCTGTCACCTGTCATACGTCATCTGTCAACTGTCATCTGTCAACTGTCATCTGTCATACGTCATCTGTCAACTGTCATCTGTCATCTGTCATACGTCATCTGTCATACGTCATCTGTCATACGTCATCTGTCATACGTCATCTGTCATACGTCATACGTCAACTGTCATACGTCAACTGTCACACTCTTGAGCGTTAACTACTTTGGCCTTAACTACTTGGGGCTTTAACTACTTGGGGCTTTAACTACTTGGGCATCAACTACTTGGGCACTATCTATTTGGGGCCTAACCGCGTCGGACTTTAATACTATTCCTAAAAATATTATTATATCACGAATATGACGTCAAAAACTTTTTTCTTTATTTTTGCACATGCTAGGATTCGAACCCGGACACAGATGTTGGAATATCAGCGCTCTAACCAACCTGGCTATCGGCTTCACATAAAATATTGTGCTGATGGGATATAGACTTGCAGCTAGAAGAGACATCGTTTGCAATTAGAAATTTAATATACGAAACGTGTTCAAAATGGCTTTAGAAGCCAGGTATAAAAGTATGGCAACAGTCACCAATCATTTAAGATATGTCAACTGCCACCAGGCCCTTGTTAAACACCAAAATAAAAATTTAGCATACGTAACGTGTTCAAAATGATCTGATAAGGCAATTTAATATACGTAACGTGATCAAAATGGTCTTAGAAGCCATGTATAAAAGTATGGCAACAGTCGCCTATCATTTAAGATATGTCAACCACCGCCAGGCTCTTGTTAAACACCAAAATAAAAATTTAGCATACATCACTTGTTCAAAATGACCTTATAAGGCATGCGTAAAAGCATAGCAAATAGACTTACAGCTAGAAGAGCCATCGTTTTCAAATAGAAATTTAATATACGTAACGTGTTCAAAAGGATCTTATAAGCCATGTATAGAGGTATGTTAGCTGTCACCAGTCATTTAAGATATGTCAACTACCACCAGGCACTTGTTAAACGCCAAAATAAAAATTTAGCATACGGCACATGTTCAAAATAGCCTTATAAGGCATGTGTAAAAGCAAGGCAGCTGTCACCTGTCATTTAAGATATATATCAACTGGCACTTGTCGCTTATCAAACATCAAAATTAATATTTGACATACATCACGTATTCAACATGACGCAACAAATCGTGTGGAAAAATCCGAAGTCAATCAATCAACTCGTTTGTGAGCTATCGCTTATATGAAAATTTTTGGTGTTAGATGGAAGGCATGAAGACCATTAGATATATAGGCTTAAAAACCCAGAAAAGAACAAGGTCCTTTAGACAATTACTCCGGCGCTGACCAAAAGGGCCTTAAAATTTGTTTGTTTCGATAGGGGGCTAAGGGCAGGAGTAATAAAATACATACCCCAAATTTCATCGAAACCCGTTTAGCCGTTTAGGCGCTAGAGGGTTACAAAGGTGTTTAAGGTATCAGGAGCATAGAAATGTAAGAAGTTAAATAAAAACTAAATTACGGCTGGCGCTTAAACGACAAGTGTTGAAGAACTAAAATTTTGGTGTTAGATAGAAGTCAGAAAGACCATGAGATATACTGGGTCAAAAACCTCAAAAAATATTAAAGCCATTTCGACGATTCCTCTGACGCCAACCAAAAGGGCCTTAAAATTTGTTTGCTTCGATAGGGGTTAAGGATGGGAGTAATAAAATACATACCTCAAATCTCATCGAAATCTGTTACGCCGTTTAGACGCTAGCCGCTACTGGACAGATTTTTGGATAAAGATAGAAGTATTAGTAAGCGTAGTAGTCGGTGTTCAGAGTTTCGGACAGCCGTTTAATGTGTTAGACGCGTTTTCGAGGTACGAATATGTAATTACTGCTAAAGCCCCACAGCCCTGCAATGCAATGACCATTGTCAATGATCTTTGCGTAGTAAGATATACATCACTCCGTATATTCTAATATTTGCGTTAAGTTTGTGTGAGGTTTGTCTTATTGTTGTGTAGGTATTTTTGCGCTGTGTTGGCGTTGTGTAGGCGTAGTGTAGACGTTGTGTTGGCGTTGTGTGAGCGTAGTGTGATCGTTGTGTACAAATAAAGGCATCAACATCTGTTAACAAGTGACCATTGTCAATGATCTTTGCGTAGTAATATATACTTCACCTCGTATATTCTAATATTTTAAATCTCGCACACCGCATTATTGGCAATACGCCAGAAAGATTGCAGCAGCATTGGAAAAATAACTAGCGAGCTGAATACAAGTAAACTAGAAATACTGTTCAGAGTTTCAGATAAAGATGGGGTTAGGGCAGAATTAGTACTAGTTCAGAGTTTCGGCTAAAGATGGGGTTAGGGCAGAATTAGTACTAGGAAAAGATGTTTCGACTGATGTAAAAACTTTTCAAAAATCTCGACTAAGATCATCGCTAGAGGTCTTAGTGACTAAATGCGTCTTTCATATTAGTAACAGCAAGAAGGGAAGGATTCCGAATGTTGGAGAGAGACAAACTCGTTTGAATATGTAATAAAACTAGTAATTAGAAAAATTATGTATTTAGCCACAATATATCGATATGTAGCAAACTTATATGCAAAATTAGCGAAGAATGTTAAACAGGGTATAGCTAGGAATACGAGCAAACTAGAAATACTGTTCAGAGCTTCGGATAAAGATGGAGTAGAATTAGTACTAGGAAAAGATGTTTCGACTGACGTAAAAACTTGTCGAAAATCTCAACTAAGATCATCGATAGAGGTCTTTAGGGCTAAAATACGACTTTCAGATTAGTAACAGCAAGAAGGGAAGGATTCCGAATGTTGGAGAGAGATAGACTCGTTTAAATCGTATGGAAAGAAACCGAAAACTATTAAATATATACTGTTAAGTACAAAAATATCAGTTTATGTATAGTCGGGCTATTCAAAACGTAGAAAGAGATAGAAAAATACAGACAAAAATATTAGGGAATACGTACAAGATATAAGAATAAAGCGCAATGTTTCCAAAGACAAGTAGTTGCCACGAAAATATATGTTAGCGAGCACAGGAAAAATAGATAGGGGGATGATGCAAGTAGTTAAGATTCCATATATCACAATATATCAATATTTAGCAAACTTATATACGAAATTAGTTAATAATATTAAACAGCTTACTGCCAGGAATACAAGTAACCTAGAAATACTGTTCAGAGTTTCGGATAAAGATGGGGTAGAATTAGTACTAGGAAAAGATGGTTCGGCTGATGTAAAAACTTTTCGAAAATCTCGACTAAGATCATCGCTAGAGGTCTTAATGGCTAAATGATAGTCGGGCTATTCAAAACGCAGAAAGAGATAGAAAATACAGACAAAAATATTAGGGAATACGTACAAGATATAAGAATATAGTGCAATGTTTTCAAAGAGAAGTAGTTACCACGAAAATATATGTTAGCTAGCACAGGAAAACAGACAGGAGGATGATGTAAGTAGTTAATAGTCCATATAGATCTGTCGGAGCATGTTATCAAGTTAAAAGAGACTAAAGAAGTGGTTAGCAAATTTATATCCTACAATAATTAAATATAACAACTGCATGGGGTTTAAAAATATTATAATGTGGACAAAGACCTCTGGAAAACAGTCCCAAAACCGATATAAAACAACTAATAAACAGGCCCGGTTCAGGAAACCACTTAAACGTCAAACTGCCCAATCACTCAACTGCTAAAAAACAGACTACTGTTTCTGGAAACAACTTCTAAACAGCTAAAAACAACTAATAAACAGGCCCGGTTTCAGGAAATCACTAAACGCCCAACTGCCCAACCACTCAACAGCTAAAAACAGGCCCTGTTTCTGGGAACAACTAGGAAACAGGTAAAAACAACTAATAAACAGGCCCGGTTCAGGAAACCACTAAACGCCCAACTGCCCAACCACTCAACAGCTAAAAAACAGACCCTGTTTCTGGAAACAACTAGGAAACAGCTAAAAACAACTAATAAACAGGCCCGGTTTCAGGAAACCACTTAAACGGCTATCTGCCCAACCACTTAACAGCTAACAACCCTGTTTCTGAAAACAACTCCCGAACAGCTATGAATAAGAGAGAAATAAGTCCTGTTTCTGGAAACAGTAATTCATATTCGTACTTGCTAATATGTAAACAACATACAAACTATTTTCTTCAAAAATATAAGGGTACTAATGTTGCTTCTAATAATCAGACATATGTCTGTGAAAAAAATAAGCATCCAGACCAGTATCCCTTTCGGACTGAATTTAAAATAAAAATTTCGTTCAAAGATCTTTAAGAACACGTACATACAGACTATTTTCTTTTGACATAAATCCGCCAATAGGACTGGAAAGAATTACGTACACCACAAGTTTGATACTCACATCATACCCCAAACCCTCGAGATTCAGTGCGTCTTAGAAGCAAGATGTGTTAAGTCTCTAGAAACAGAGTCTGCTAGTAGCTGATTCATAGCTGCTTCCTGAAACTGCTGTTTTTTCTTCAAAAACAATGCGTTTTCCACGAAACAAGCTGTTTTGCTATTTATACGAGCCTATTACTGTTCTGTGTTGTTATTAGGACTTCACAATTTAGTAAGCTTGATAAAGATGTTAAGCGCTGAATAATTCAAGCATCTAAGACAATAAGAAAAAATACTTGGCTTAAAAGTTGGAGCGGGGTGAAGGAGATGGAGCACGGGACAAGCTCTGGAAACCCATCACAAACCCTCTAAAGAAACTTGTACACATTTCAGCACAGACATCGCAGAAAACAAAGTTTTGATTTGAAGTTTCTGAAAAAGTGGACAACGGCAGAAGTTTCGAACGAAATCAGCAAAAACACCTCCAAGCACAACAAGAATCCCAACAAGGTCGAAGCCGTCACCGTCAAAATTAGGTCAGGCGCTAATGGAATACAACGAAAAAACCCAAAGAATTTGTGTACTATGATGACGTAAACGAGTTGGCTGAAAGGCTGAAAAAGCTAGACGCTTTCAATCAGGCTGGGTATAATAATAACATGAACGAGATTTGGAGCATTTTGCAAGAATTGGAACAACCTGGAGTAATTGAATTCTATAAATAAGAAGGTATATTTGATTCGTAAATCTTATTACATACTGTAATCTACAAGGACGAAGAAGGGAGTGATGTAGGCGAAATTTATAATCTAAATAGAAGAGCTTATAAGAAATGGTTAGTATACCGCTGGCAGGCAGACAATTAACATGGCAGAAATATTAAAAATTATTCTTGCCAACATTGAAGAAGTATTTAGTAGAAACCAGTATTATGGATCCTGTTTACCTGCAACTTTAATGGTTTGGGAACTTGCTAAAAAATATAATGTGCATGCAGAGCCAAAATGTGGGAAGATTTTCTATGAGGAAATAGGAGGCAACATTCATTTTTGGAACGTGTTTGAAGGAGAAATTTACGATCCCACCGTTAAAGTTATAAAACATATGATGCCATCCGTAGACCTTACGAAGTTTGTGTACAAAGAAGAGCCTAGTATAGACACAGATATGGAGACAGCAGTCATGTTGGATATTTTTAACCAGTTCCAGAGAACAAACACAACACACCAATACTTTTCCAACGCTCCAGATAAACTTAAAACTCTTAGAAAAATTATCCATAGAAATGTATCTAGATGTATGAAATAAAAAGTTTGTATTCTTTGTATTTATGTGTGATTTTATTAACCTGCTTGTGGAGAACCAGATCACCAATAAGCAAAGCTGCTAGAAACAGGGTTTATTGGCTATCTGAAAGATGGCAGTAGCGTTCTATTGGGGTTCGGATAGTGACCGACCGATATCAATCTACGAGGATGTTGGTCTTATACGTAAACGCATGTAAGGGCATGAAGAGGAGAATGGCACAGGCGAAATTTGTAACTTAAGTAGAGACCATTCTCGACAACGTCGTGTTACGTTTGTGTTATGGTTGTGTGACGTTAGTCTTATTGTTGTGTAGATGTTTTACACCGTGTTGGCGTTGTGTAGGCGTAGTGTAGACGTTGTGGCGACGTTGTGTGGGTGTAGTGTGGTCGTTGTGTACAAATAAAGGCATTAACATCATAGCGATAAAGATGGCAAGTCGTAAAATTAAATTAAAACTAGCAGCAATGACCGGCGAAAACGTGTTTGGTTTTCGTACAGATAGGTAAAAGTGGTTTATTGGAAACACATCGGTGGAATTTGACGACAACATTTTATTGGTTGAGAATGAAAAATATCCTCTATCAGATGGTCTCTTAAAGTTATTAACCGAAAAGAAACCAGAAGAATATATGGACAACGAGTTGGCGGATTACAAGGAACTACTCTTACTAACCAGTGCCCATCGGCGGGGATTCTATCGAAACGCACACACCAGTTCAAGCGGTAGTTTGAAATACAAACACATTGTATCAAAACTATTTCCACCTCAGAGAAGCCGGGCATTCAATTTGAAGAATTTGCCAACAATCTCTAAAATGCCAAAAGAGAAGGCTCTACTTGGAGAGCTTTGCAATAAAGAAGAAGAATGTCCATGGAAGGAAGAAATATTAAAGTACGAGGATGTGAATGAGTTAGTTGAGAAGCTAAAATATTTAGAAGAAAATAATGAAAACAATAATAATCATAGAAAAATAATGGATGTACTTAGAGAACTTGAAACGCTTGGCGTAATAGAATTTTATTAAAATATTTCTGTGTTTTATTTCTTATAAATATGCGTCACTTAATCTAAAATAATCAGTTCTAGATGCGTCTTTCAACAAGACGGACGTATAGTTTAGCCTTTTGCAAGATGGAGCTGTTAAGAATATTAACCTTAGTGCTTGTAAGTGTTGTGCACGCAGAATCAACATCCGGCGACGAAGTAATACCTACTACAGATGAAGTTAAATATGACGAATATGAGTTAAAATCAGAAGAAGAACAATTCACTCAAGCAGAGGCATGGAAATATTTAGTGCAATATGGGTACCTTAACAACACTAATACCAGCAACTCTTTGATGGCAATATCTCAAGGTTTGAAGCAATTCCAAGAAAGCTATGAGTTACCCGCAGACGGAGCTTTAAACGAAAAAACTATAAACCTGATGCGCAAACCCCGATATGGCCTTGAAGATATAGCGCAGTTTAAAACACACCCTACAAAGTGGTCTAGCACAGATTTAACATGGAATATTTATCCTCCAACATATGCTACATCTCGTTATCCATATCAGAGAGCAGCAAACGAGGCCTTTGGGATCTGGGAAGCAGCATCCAACCTTCGCTTTACCCGGACAGAACAGAAGGATGCAAACATAACTATCGCCTTTGAGTACGCAAACCACTCAATGACAAATGAAAATAGCTCCTGTCCATTCGAGTTAGCCGATCGAGTATTAGGACATGCTTATTTCCCCGACGGCGGCAATAATGTAGAAATTCATTTAAATAATCTCATTCCATGGAGTTTTATGACAACAATTTTTTATAACACACACTACAATTTATTGGAGGTAATGGTACATGAAATTGGCCATGCTCTAGGCTTAGAGCACTCAATGGATTCGAATGCGATTATGCTCCCATGGTACCAAAAACGCAATAACCTATCTACGGATGATATATTTGGCATACAACAACTCTATGGACCAATCACAAGCCCTATACCATCGCCACCGAATCCCATACCTGCAAAGACACCTTTGGTGCCTACAGAAAAACCATCACCACCACCACCACCACCGACACGTACGAATCCAACGGAAAAGCCTGTATCGCCAAGGGAACCAACGGAAAAAACCCCGAGTTTGCAAACAACAACGCAGAAAATCGAGATACGACCAGAGTTATGTGATTTAAATTTTAAAACACTTAACACATTTTTAGTGGTAAAAAATAAGTTGTATATATTTTTTGAAAAATATGTGTGGATGCTGAATTTAAATAACAAAGAAATTAATAACAAGCCTTTCCTGATAACTGATTACTTGCCATTCTTGCCAAAAGATTTAGAAAACATTACAGCTATTTATGAAAGACCCAATGGTGAAATTGTTACCATTGTGGGTGACACAATTTACTTTTTTGAATATGGAACCTTTAAATTAATGCGCTCGGAAAATATTGATATGCTTGCTAGAAGAGGTGATAAAACTATCATTTCTGCAGCAGTTAACACTAATAAGGGACGAACCTATTTGTTTATCAATAACTTTGTGGTATGGGGCATGGATGAATGTAGCTTTAAACCGAAAGAAACACACCTAATATCAGAACTTTTTACTGGCGTTCCTGCTCGAGTAGATGGCGTATTTCGATACACAAATGGTCGTCTATACTTCCTTCAAAATGGTATGTATTTCGAATATAATCAATTTACCAATAGCCTCGTTAGTTCAGGAAAGATGGATCTTAATTTCTTTGGTATTAAATGCCCTAATCTAGGACTTTTAGAACAACTCAAAGATTTACTAAGTAATATTATAACAAATCATGTAAAACTATAGATCGAAATAAATAGCTATTTATACCTCATGACTTTTCTACTAGCCTAAATCTTATACCTTTTTTCTACTAGCCTAAGAAAGAACTTCAATAGCCTACCCCTTACAATAAATTGGAAGCTCCAATTTTTCTATATAATGTTTCTTTTTTACGCAATTACTAATTAAGTTAGCGCTTAACTCTGGTAGTTTTGCTGGTGCCTAAATTCTGTCACCTATCTGTTCTGGTGTAACACCATTTTTCCTATCACAGTCCATGTTTGCATAGTTTGAATAAAATAAATACCTTGAAATTAAACAAAAAAGTTTGCTAATAAACAGAAAAAAATTTAAATATTCAGTATAATGGTTTAGAATTAATATTATCTACCCTCTCCTAGGCCTAATACTAAGCTGCAATAACATTTTAACTTTCCAACAGAGCATATACACGGTTTGAGCTGGTGTCAACTTGATGGCGATGCCCTAATGACAGAAGAAATTTCGGACGAGAACAACTGCTCAAAAACTGTATATTTAAGAAATATTTTTAAGTCTTACCATTGCAATAAACACAACGTTCATAATAACCTAAATTGTTCTAAGGAAAATGCATTTAACTTTTATCATTGGTATAGTTATTGTTGTAAAAATTAAAATTTCATAAAAAAAATTAAAAATATAAACACAATATTTACATTATTAGATATCATACGGTTGTCACGTCATGTGGTACCCCATTCGAATGTATTGTTTCAGATGAGCTCGCTTTTCCTGTTGACACTTGCTATGAGAAAGAATACAGTTTTTGAGAGCCACACACCATTGGTATTGACTTTTCCATAACACAAGTAACACTTGTTGTTATCTCCTACATTTTCGTATGGTTCTCTTTCTCTGGAAGTGTGTACTACTCTAACATGTGGTGTTGACGACGACAACGACGATGACGACATGGTGGTGGTGGTGGGAAATTCGGAGCTTCGGTATTTAAACAATACCTCCTTATAACAATGCCTCAGTGCTGCCGAGTGACGTCATCACATCTAGGCCATTTATTTAATATAGGTTAATAGAATAATTATGAGTTATAGGTGGTAATATTATGTAGTAAAAAGCTTAAAAAACATTTTTCTTTAAATTTATATGTACAGAGGGTTTAAAAATAGATAATCTAATCTATACTTGCTATTAGTGGCGGCTCGCTGGTTAACAGGTAGGGTTGGGAAATATTTTTTTGGTCTCCTCAGACAGCATAAGTATCTTATAAACATATAAGTACCTGTATGCAATTCATCACAGGAAGTTTTTTGTTTTTTTGATCTCCTATAAGCATTGTATGTTATATATAAAAAAAATATAGACATGACATACAATCTTAAAGTTGGCGTAAAGTAGGTCACACAACTTGTCATTGGATAAAAGTATGACTATGCAATTTGTTAATTCATTAAGTAAAGGTCACTATCGGGATATTATGTCACTTTTTGGTAAATTTAGGTGTAATTATTTAGTAAGAGTATCTAGTTTTCTTTTCTTATTTTTACCCAAGCGATCATTTTTTTTTCCACAGTAATTTCTTATTAATGTATTTGAAATACTGCTAAGTATAATTTTTGCAATACTTAGTTCTGAATGTTCATTACATTCTGCAAAAGGAACTAGACGTTTTTGTTCAATAAGGAATTTAATAAGTAAATTACACAGAAAGGCTTTTTTATTAAAAGTATCCAAAAAAATATCTTCAAAGTCTTGAATTAATTTCTTAAAAATAATGTAAGCAGTTGACACTATATCTACTACTGATTCGCGAGGGTACAATAACCCCCCACGATCTAGATTATTAATAAGTTTGTAATTGTCTTCAACTATACAGGGTTCATCATAAACTAGTGCTCTTTTACATATTTCACACTTTAATTTTTTTAAAGCAATGTGACAGCAGTATCCGCTTAAATAGGTTATTATGACCATTTCGTTCTTCACTGCTTCAATATCGCAATTTTCTATAGTTATTTTAGGGAATACGGTTTCGGCCGGGTTAAAGTCTTCATCAGGTTCATTTTCAGGAGGTTCATAGAATCTGTCTATACTGAACTCTCCAAAATTCCGAGATTTAAGTGTCAATATGGACTGAATTCTCAGTCTTTTTTCTGATTCATATAACTGTCGGATCGATATATGGTAATGGCCACCAGCTAGTTGCCTGTATTTACCAAATCGTCCTTCCAGTGGGTCTGTCTGAAATTTTCCCAACAATACATAATTCATATTCAGTTCTGTTAGACAGTAATTGGTGATTTGCAGTAGTCCATAGATAGTATGACTGAGTGCAGTATGTGTTTGTCGAGTCAATTTATTAGAAAAATTACTTGCCTTCCAAGTGTCTAGCCAAATTAGCATTTTTTGCAAAAATTCTAACTTTGGATCGAGCACAGACTCACCTACTTTGTCTTTGACTATTGGTTCTTGGTATATGTCGCGTAAATGTTTACCTTTAAGAGGTGTTTTTACATTGACAATTCTCCACCATGTCCATATAATATCAATAAAATTTGCAGTGTCCTGTGAATGGGGTAAGTTATTTCCGAAACCTCTTAGAGCTTCTATTACAAAAGGGTTGAAAATTTTTAGAGGTAACTTGACATTCTGCCTCTCTAAAGAAGAAGGAAACAAAGCTTTTAAACTTAATGAGTAACCATGTTTTAAGAATTTGTCCTGTTCAAGTTCATAAATTTTTTTAATTACCGAGAACCAAGCAATTCTTGCTTCACCAGTCTCAAAATCTGGATAACAAAATGTCTCACTCGGTTTAGAGTTAAGCCAATTGGTATATATACATTTTAATAAATGTACTGGATCAAAAATATAAAACAGTGGCCTTACTGGGTCAATAGGATGTGGATAGACAATACTAAGTTCTCCAGTAGGTGAAAAATGTGACATTGCTTTGCCATTAATCGCATTGTTATCACTAATGGTGCAAAAAACTGTATACCCTATTTCTTCTAAATTTTCTATTAGAGTCCTAAGAAAATTATATAACAGTTCGGAGTTAATTTTTGAGACAGGGGATATATGAATTACTTCTTTAAGATTTGAGCATACACTAGTTATCATAAACGTGTATGCAGACGAAGCTAAACTATTTTCATTCACGGCTGTTCCTACAGTATTGCCTGCTTTATAGTCTAAATAGGGTTCGATATGTATTTCATCAAAAAGTAAAATTACATATTTGTCTTTATCGGTTAAGTATTGAAAAATATTACGAGCATAGGTAAGAAAAGTTTTTCTTTCATCGATATGAGGATCTGTAAGAAATTTATTACAGATGCCTTTTATTGTTTCGGGATGAGGCAAAATGAGTGGTCCATGGTCTCGTAAATATTTGTAGGCATGGGGGCTTATAGTAAATAAAATTGAACATAAAATCATAGTATTGGGTGAATATCTATCTTTCTTTTGAGGTGTTAAGCAAACTAACTTGTTCAGAAATAAAATTTATGCTTCGACTTAATTGTTCGTCACCCAAATTTTTTAAATTTTCCAAAATATCTAACACAAGTTTAAATGTTTTTTTTAATCCATTTGAATTGTTCTCGGTATTACCCGAGTCGTGTGTGTCAGTAGCCTTGTTACATTGAGTAAGGTCATTATCGGTGTTATTTAAAGGAATTGTCATAATTGTATTATCAATTATATCAAACAAGTTTTTTATTTCATCTAAACTGCTACAAGTAAACGGTGTCTTTAATTTTAAGCCAGAAATACTAAGAGATTGGCCATATAAAAATGTTTCTAACTTTAAGTTATTATGGATAATAAGTGCCCAAGTTATACAAGGCCCAGGAGTATATTCAAGCCTGAAAAAAGTTATTTTATCTTCACTCTTTACAGAAAACCAGCCGTCCTTTAGAAGAAAAGTTTGAAACAAATTTAAAAACTCTTCAAAATTTTGAAAACTTGTTTCCTTTTTATGAGTTTCATACTGTACTCGACTTTCGTTTATTGCTTGTAAAAAATGTAACTCTTCAAGCTCCTTTAATTTTTGATCTTTACTTTTACGCATATGCACAACTTTAGATAAATATCGAGGACAATTTGGAAAAATTGTTGGAATGCAGTTTTCCTTTAGACGTGGTTTCTTCAAATCAATTGAAACAATCTTACCTGTTTTTGGATCTTGTTCTGAATTATTCCAAATTATACTACCTTCGGCAAAATGTAGTTCACAAACTTTGGTGTTTTCATTTGGCGCTAAATCTTTTCGAGAAATTGCTTGTAGCCAATTCGTCTTCAAAACGCTATCTTTTGGAAACCCGAAAACGTGCACTTTTGGTCCGTTAACGTAATTTCCACGACACCCAGGAATACAACACTTATAAGGCATTTTTTAAGTTTCTAATTTACCGAAATTTATATTGTAAAAACATAAAAATTAGACAAAACTAATATGTAATAAAGTTCAAATATCCGAACTTGCAAAGCAAAACAATACACGACTGTCTGTTTACTGTCATTACTGTCATTAGTGACGTCACGGTCGGGACCAACAGTGTTGTCACGCCTACCGATTTAACAGGAATTACTCGATTAGTTGTGACAAAATTGAACACAATGATTTAATATAATAAGTTTTCTCATTTGTTTTTAAAGTTTTGATTTATTTTTTATTACAAGTAATCCTCTTTGATTGACAGTTTCTTCAGACAGTTTCTTCAGACATTTTAAAAAATTTTTACCCTATTGCTAAAAGTTTCTGTTTTTTCAGGTGTAAATCTGGCAAACTCACTCTCGAAAGGCGACAAAAATAATTAATGATTTTAACAAGCTATAGGTAAATATTCATTAATTGACTGGCGAACCTTTTAATACATTTCTTATGGAGGCCTAAGCTTGGCCTAGATTGTGTGACGTCACGGAAATTTTCAATTAAGCACTGAGGCATTGTTATAAGGAGTGCCACCTGTCTGAACTATAGGGGGGTTCCAGCCTCCTATAAACAGAAGCGGTAAGGTGGTAAATTTTACGCAATGCTAGGCCAGCCGCAAGTCGGGAGTGGTCGTGCGGTTCAAGTACAATAAACCGTAAAATATCAGGGCGCCAGTAACCTAAGAAAATACCCGATTCCGTCAGAGATTTAGTACCCGGTTACAAGGTACCTAAAGCTTACCAAATGTAGCAAAGTTCTTCATGTATTAGCCAAAAAAAAAAAAATGCAGACATACTCTAGTTTAAATTGAATATTTAATTTGTTGCTTTAAGTTATAGGGCACATATGTACATCGCAAAAATATATAATGAGAACCAATAAAATCAATACAACTGTGACGAATTCCGATCGATAGGGAACCTTCGCAATATTATTGCCAATAAAGGTAAAGTTGTCCCTTATCAATCGCTTAATATTATATTCAATATAAAAAAGAATAATCAGTAGTACCATTCGTGATCACGGCCGGTTTACATAGCACATCAGTACCAATAATTATAAATTACCAACATAGTTAGGCATGTACCCAAAATAAGCTAAATAATAAACTTAAATATGCCGCAGAACCCAAATGTCTTTTCCCTGTTTTTTTTTCTTTTTTTAAATACCCATTAATTACCTTACTTTACACTATTATCGAATAATACACCTGACACAATCTAATAATGTTACTCTTACCGAATTATGTAAATAATAAAATATTTAATTCGAACAATACACCCCTGTCTTTATATTTCAATTAGCACATTTTTAGTTTGAGTAGTTAACTGCATTAATAAATTTTTTGGGGAGCGCCATAATATACATTCGGGACAGTACAGACAGAAGTTACTTGGGTGCCTGGGATGTGTTCATCAAGCACAACAAAAGAAGGTCATATTTCCTCCGATGCCGATGGTAGCAGCTACGGGAAGAACCAACAGCACACCACAGTCGACACCAAACACCATAGGAAGAAGGAGTGGGACTGTTACCAAAGATGGACCCCCACCAAGGTGGAACGCCTTTACAAGGTGAACTTCTGGAGAAAATAACCCGGGAAAAAACCCTAAAATGTGCGAAAAACGGTTTTACAAATTATAGAAGAGAGGTTTTAGTTTTCTTGCTCTCTTTTTGTTTTGTTTTTATTATCATATTATTATTATTATCATTATTATTATTATTATTATTATTATTATTATTATTATTATTATTATTATTATTTTCAGATAAATATTTGGTTATTCAATTTAAAAATAATCACTAGCACATTTAACCAAAACAATTACACATATTTTTTTTTCTCTTCATACTTACACACTATCTTGTGTGGTTATCGAGTGGTTGGTATGTGTGAAGCTGGAGGGTTAAAATTCACTGAAGTAGAGGGAGGTTTTAGAAGTAGATGGTGGTTGGTTTTCCCATCTAAAAGAAAATTAATCCATCTAAGCAATTTTGCGCGCATTTCGCATGAAATAACGGGAAAACTATGAATACATTAAACAAAGAAAAAAACGTAACGACTTACTTGACTTCCACGCCGTTGACTTGGAAAATCTGCTCTTGGATCCAGCATTTCAAGCTGAGTAGTGCGTAAAACGACAAAACGAACCGAAACTCACACTACACTAATACTTTCTAGGCAATTTAACCCTTAAAACTGAAGGAGGCAAGAAAAATACCAATAGTTCCAGAAAGTAGCAGCAGCTCTCCTATCTCGAGCGCGGTCAAGGAGAAAAATGGCCGATACACCGTTCCCTTCGTACGGTAGTACCTAGAAAGGTACAAATGCAATAGCGGGAAAATAATCTAATTGTGAATCACCAAAGAAGACCCATCGAGTAAAATTGAATCCACCAAAACATGCAGCATCCCCAAAAATAAACGTTTACATCAATATTTTCTTGAATGTCCCTATAAATAGCCGTCAATTAATTTTTTAAATTAACGATATTTTCAAATAAATGTCAAACATTACGGTAGCCATCCATCATACCGACAGTAATATTGGAGGGGATAACAATTTTAGTATTCGCCTTTGGAATGAACGAAGTCATTGAACCGATCCTAGACAGCCGTACTGAAAACTTAAACGCAGCCAAAAGAAACGTTTAACAAAATCATGTCGATTCTTGGAATTGATCATCTATTGATTTTTCAGGCGTCGCGTCGTCGCGGTACTAAATCTGCCGGCGCAGGATCTGGTCGTACGAACTGCAGTATTCCTGTACTACCCAAGGCAGGAGTTTGCTTAGCCGGGCAATTTCAATACGATGGCGTGCTCTCCATATACGTGAAATGGCAGGACCGTAATGAATGCAAGAAATTCTTATTTAATTTTTAATACCCCAAAACTGCTAATCGTACAAATACGTCTAATCAAAAGCGTATAAAAAAATATATCATCCTAATACATGTACCAATATGCAATATATACAATATATACAGTAAATAACTCCTGGCAAATTTGGACCGTTACAAATTCCCCCCTGCTTAGAAAAGATTTTACCCAAAATCTTTAATTACGTTACTCATCGTCAGGTGGATGTGCTTTGAGATCTTTGATATGCCAAACACCGCAATACTTGCCATCATCATTCTTTAATTCGTAGGTCCAAGGCGATAATCTTTTCGATACGGTAAATGGTCCAATAAACTTTGGAGCCAGTTTGGCTGTAAAGAATTTCGAGGCATCCGAAAGAACGTAGTTCTTACGCCAAACAAGTTGATTAGGCCAGAACTGCTCATCACGGCGACGAAGATCATAAACTTTCTTGTTCTTTTCGTAAGCCAAGGTCAGTTTATTCCTAATATCTGCATACAAATTTTTAAACCCTTGAGTACGCTTCTCGTCCACCGAAGTACGATCGAAGCTTACCGGATAATCGGAATTCTCCAACTTATTAATTGTTGGTAGCTCTCGGCCAAAAACAATAAAATTTGGCGAAAACCCGGTTACTTCATGAACAGCAGAGCGAATCGCACTACCAACACTTCCCAGATACCTATCCCAATTGCGATGATTTTCGGATACATAAGAACAAATCATAGTTTTTATAACCCTATTTACTCGCTCACATGGATTTGTCTGCGGATGATAGTTCGCAGTATACTTTATATAAACTCCATATCTTTGGATAAGAGTCTTGAACTCTTTGGACCGAAATTGAACACCATTATCAACAATAATTCTGGAAGGACATCCGAAAAGTAAAAGGACGTAATCTTCCATAAAACGACAAATAGCTGAAGCAAATGCGGAACGCAACGGACATAACAAGGTAAATTTGCTGAAGCAATCCGAGACAACGAAAATGTATGAGAATCCAGAAACAGATCGAGGTAGAGGTCCCACCAAATCAGCACAAATAAGCTGGAATGGTTTAGAAATAGAGGGCTGAGAGCTAAGCATAAGTCCAGCAGACTGTTTTTGTTCCGGTTTAATGGAAATACAGACACGACATCGTCGAATATACGCCGCAACATCGGCTCTCATTTTGGGCCAATAGCGAAATATGTGCTTCATGAATCAATAGTTTCCTTTTCTCGGAAGGAACAACTTCTCGCCAAGAATCCCTGTCACTAGCCAATTCCGGAAACTTTGGTTTTACGTATTTGAACAGTCGCGCACCAGAAATACGAAACGTGGAGTATTTCTTTGGAAATTTTAATACTTTCTGATAAAGTCCTTGAAACCAGGCATCTTTAACTTCCTTCAGCTGTTTCTCCTCTTCTCGACTGGATTCCAAAGTGTCAAGGATCGGAACAGTTCTAGAAAGTGTGTCCGGAACTATATGTTCTTTCCCCTTTCGATGGATAATTGTATAGTCGTACTGCTGCATACGGATAGCCCATCTCGCCAGACGACCAGTTAGATTCTTTAAATTGTTTAGCCATACTAAACTGTGATGATCGGTTATAACAGTAAATTTTGAGCCTTCCAAATACGGACGTAATTTTTCTATTGCCCATATTACAGCGAGACACTCACGCTCGGTAACAGTGTAGTGTCTTTCATTACGATTTAAAGATCGAGAACAATAAGCGATGACTTTCTCTCCATTTGGATGCTGCTGACTAAGCACGGCGCCAATGCCGAAACCGCTTGCATCACATTGTACTATAAAAGGTAAGGAAAAATTCGGACAAGTCAGTACTGGTGCGGAAACAAGACAGTCCTTTAAGGCCTGAAAAGCATCTTCACAGGTGTGATCCCACTTAAATGGTTGGTTTTTCCGGGTCAGATTCGACAAAGGAGCTATTAACAAAGAAAAATTGGGGACGAAACGTCTATACCAAGAAGCTAACCCTATAATTCTGCGCACTTCAGTTACGTTAGATGGAGACGGAATCTGCAAAATAGCACTGATTTTCTCTGGATCCACGTGTAGACCATTACGATCAACGACGTAACCCAGATACTTAAGCTCGGGACGACAGAATTTGCACTTCCCTTTAGAAACGGTAAGATTGGCAGCTTTCAGACGCTTAAAAACTTCCGCCAAAACCTCCATATGTTTTTCAAAGGTAGGAGTAACAATAATTATATCGTCTAAATACACGAAGACATAATCTTCCAAGGCAGGTCCTAGCACTCTATCAATAAGTCGCTGCCAGGTAGCAGGGGCATTAGATAATCCCATTGGAAGTCTACGAAACTGGAAAAGTCCACGACCAGCCACTGTAAAAGCTGTAAGGGGTCTTGACGACTCGGCCAGGGGAACCTGAAAATACGCAGATTTGATATCGAGGGATGACAAGTAACGTGCGTCTCGGAGTTTATCCAGAGTGGCTGAGATATACGGAATAGGATAAGCGTCCTTTTCCGTAACTTGGTTCAGCTTACGGTAGTCAACTACGACTCTCCAGGAGACACCATCAGATTTCCTGACAAGGAGGATTGGAGAAGACCAGGGACTACAACTAGGTTCCACGATACCCTCCTCCAAAAGTATGTCCAATTCGGCATTAATATGTGCCTGCATCACTGGAGATACTGGATAGTACCTTTGCTTTATGGGCATTGACGTTGTGCAGATATGATGTTCGACCAAGTGTGTACATCCGAGGCCATCACCCATCTCAGTAAATACCCTGCATATGAATTCCTCAAGAGTTTGAGATTGTTCAGGGGTCAGCTCGGTTCTTGGCTGTAAAGCACTACAATCAAGGGATACAGATTTTTGATAATTATCTGCGGAAAATTCCCAGCTGCCATGCCTCAGATCTGGCACAATTCCCATACGCCTCCAAAAGTCTGCGCCCAGAATCAGCGTATGATGTAATTCGGGTATAATGAGCACCCTAATGACCTTTATACGGCCTTCCACTTCCACCGGTAAAGTTAGAGAGCCGATACTCTCACACCTATCACCATTAGCAACCGTGCAGGACACTCTGTCTTGTTCATTAAGCTGAAATCCTAGCGGTTTTAATAAAGACCACCCAGGTCCACCCACTATACTTGCAGAAGCTCCGCTATCCAATAATCCACGTAGTGTTAACCCCAAAATATTGACTGACAAGTAAGGTCGCTCGTCACCTTCCGCATGAGATAAAACAAAGTCCAAAATGGCTTGTTGGGAAGAATTTAACCTTGGGCTACTGGTGACCGTTGAAATTCGAGACATGTCACGGTCAATTAATGTCTCCGATCCCCGTTTCCCGAATGGCCGGAACAACTAGGACAAGAACGGACAGTATACCCAAGCTTACCACATTTAAAACAATATTTGTTCTTTGGTCCTTTACACTGCGATGCTCGATGACCACTTTTCTTGCAATTCCAACATAATATTTCGGAGCACGAAACTCCACTCGCCGCACTCGTCGAAGCACCATCACTATAAACATAGGCCAAGTCTGGTTCCAACATTTTCTTATTCCTGGGAGGAGGAACAAAATTTTCAATGGCTTCTTTTCTTTCTTCTAACTGCCGACCCAAGTCAATAAGTTGCTGAACAGACTCCACTTTCACCAATCCCAACTGACTCTGATAAAATGGGGAAATGTTTTTCAGTAGAACCTTAAGTTTTCGTTGCTCTGTTACTGGACAAGTCAATCGATTAAACATGTTTATCATCGTTGCTATATATAACCCAATAGATTCCTTAGGACCCTGTGTTCTCTGTTTGATCTCATCAAAGAGGCGATCATTATAGTCGCTTGGCAGAAACTGTCTTCTTAAGTCAGCTACCAAGTCATCCCAGGACCTAACTCGATCTCTAATAGAATTATACCATATCTTGGCTTTACCAATAAATAAGTCGGATGCAGAAGCGCACAACTGAGCTTTACATACATTTCTGGAAATACTTAATTCGAGAACATTCTCTAAGAAGGAATTCAAGGACGTGGACCCACCATCATATTTAAGGTTCCATAAGTAGACTGGGACCGTCTTAGGTGTATCCCTAGGTACAGGTACGCATGAGGGTTGTGGCAATATATTTCCCACTTCTTCATTATCATCCTCATTCTCTGAACTCTCTTCTTCTGAGGTAGAAGATTCCTCATCATCAACACTTGTCGAGGACAACAAATTGGCCAATTCCAGAGGACTATGAGTGTGAGAAAGACGCTTGTACTTCCTTGCTTTATGCTGTAAAGTTGAGTGAAGGCCTAAAATTGACACAATTGTAGCGGACCGTTGACCTGTTTTCTCATCACTATCAGGCTTGCTACGATCTGCTCTACGATAGGCGTGCCACAGCTTAGACGATATCTTTAAAAACTGTCCACTCTCCGAAGTATCAGCAAAATTCTTTACAAGTTCTTCAATTTCTGTTATTTTATTTTTAAGAGCTTTAAAATCGGTTGCGAAGTCATAAGGATATGTGGGGTAAGTTAAAACTGATCCACTTTTTTCTAGTTTTAATAACTGACGTAAGGTCTTGCGCATCTCTGCCACAGTAGTCTCCTCAGTGACCTTTATTCCTCTAAAGGTGAGTTCGTACTCAAATTCGTCTCGATCCAAACGGTTCACCTCCATTTTCATCGTCATGTTAAAGTAGTATTCCTAATTTCTCACAAATTTTAATTAACAGTCTATTATTATAAGCTGTATACCAGAATAGCACTAGAGTAAACACTATCACACTAAGGCATCACTGTAGTCACACTACACTAATTTATTTTATTTTTTATTATTTTTTTTTTACACACACTTGTTTTTATAACTAACCCTTGTTCAATTTTCAGATAAAAAAAATCGATATCACCACCGTTTAGGTAAGTATAATACGCGGGAAAAAATATACACCAAAATATTTAACGAAAAGCGGTAACTACAACTCAGTGTACTAAAATAAACGAATGGGCTCCCAAAAAAAAAATGCAAAACAAATGGTTTGTAATTACTAGTTCAAAAGAGCTAGAAAACAATCCCTAGAAGCCAACACAGGATAAGAAGGCAAAAAAATCAAAAAAGGAAAATTCCTTAAATTTAGGGAAATTTGAAAAATGGCAACACTGTACGCGTTATGGCCCCACGTTGGGCGCCAAATAAATTTTGCCACCTGTCTGAACTATAGGGGGGTTCCAGCCTCCTATAAACAGAAGCGGTAAGGTGGTAAATTTTACGGAATGCTAGGCCAGCCGCAAGTCGGGAGTGGTCGTGCGGTTCAAGTACAATAAACCGTAAAATATCAGGGCGCCAGTAACCTAAGAAAATACCCGATTCCGTCAGAGATTTAGTAGCCGGTTACAAGGTACCTAAAGCTTACCAAATGTAGCAAAGTTCTTCATGTATTAGCCAAAAAAAAAAAATGCAGACATACTCTAGTTTAAATTGAATATTTAATTTGTTGCTTTAAGTTATAGGGCACATATGTACATCGCAAAAATATATAATGAGAACCAATAAAATCAATACAACTGTGACGAATTCCGATCGATAGGGAACCTTCGCAATATTATTGCCAATAAAGGTAAAGTTGTCCCTTATCAATCGCTTAATATTATATTCAATATAAAAAAGAATAATCAGTAGTACCATTCGTGATCACGGCCGGTTTACATAGCACATCAGTACCAATAATTATAAATTACCAACATAGTTAGGCATGTACCCAAAATAAGCTAAATAATAAACTTAAATATGCCGCAGAACCCAAATGTCTTTTCCCTGTTTTTTTTTTCTTTTTTTAAATACCCATTAATTACCTTACTTTACACTATTATCGAATAATACACCTGACACAATCTAATAATGTTACTCTTACCGAATTATGTAAATAATAAAATATTTAATTCGAACAATACACCCCTGTCTTTATATTTCAATTAGCACATTTTTAGTTTGAGTAGTTAACTGCATTAATAAATTTTTTGGGGAGCGCCATAATATACATTCGGGACAGTACAGACAGAAGTTACTTGGGTGCCTGGGATGTGTTCATCAAGCACAACAAAAGAAGGTCATATTTCCTCCGATGCCGATGGTAGCAGCTACGGGAAGAACCAACAGCACACCACAGTCGACACCAAACACCATAGGAAGAAGGAGTGGGACTGTTACCAAAGATGGACCCCCACCAAGGTGGAACGCCTTTACAAGGTGAACTTCTGGAGAAAATAACCCCGGGAAAAAACCCTAAAATGTGCGAAAAACGGTTTTACAAATTATAGAAGAGAGGTTTTAGTTTTCTTGCTCTCTTTTTGTTTTGTTTTTATTATCATATTATTATTATTATCATTATTATTATTATTATTATTATTATTATTATTATTATTATTATTATTATTATTTTCAGATAAATATTTGGTTATTCAATTTAAAAATAATCACTAGCACATTTAACCAAAACAATTACACATATTTTTTTTTCTCTTCATACTTACACACTATCTTGTGTGGTTATCGAGTGGTTGGTATGTGTGAAGCTGGAGGGTTAAAATTCACTGAAGTAGAGGGAGGTTTTAGAAGTAGATGGTGGTTGGTTTTCCCATCTAAACGAAAATTAATCCATCTAAGCAATTTTGCGCGCATTTCGCATGAAATAACGGGAAAACTATGAATACATTAAACAAAGAAAAAAACGTAACGACTTACTTGACTTCCACGCCGTTGACTTGGAAAATCTGCTCTTGGATCCAGCATTTCAAGCTGAGTAGTGCGTAAAACGACAAAACGAACCGAAACTCACACTACACTAATACTTTCTAGGCAATTTAACCCTTAAAACTGAAGGAGGCAAGAAAAATACCAATAGTTCCAGAAAGTAGCAGCAGCTCTCCTATCTCGAGCGCGGTCAAGGAGAAAAATGGCCGATACACCGTTCCCTTCGTACGGTAGTACCTAGAAAGGTACAAATGCAATAGCGGGAAAATAATCTAATTGTGAATCACCAAAGAAGACCCATCGAGTAAAATTGAATCCACCAAAACATGCAGCATCCCCAAAAATAAACGTTTACATCAATATTTTCTTGAATGTCCCTATAAATAGCCGTCAATTAATTTTTTAAATTAACGATATTTTCAAATAAATGTCAAACATTACGGTAGCCATCCATCATACCGACAGTAATATTGGAGGGGATAACAATTTTAGTATTCGCCTTTGGAATGAACGAAGTCATTGAACCGATCCTAGACAGCCGTACTGAAAACTTAAACGCAGCCAAAAGAAACGTTTAACAAAATCATGTCGATTCTTGGAATTGATCATCTATTGATTTTTCAGGCGTCGCGTCGTCGCGGTACTAAATCTGCCGGCGCAGGATCTGGTCGTACGAACTGCAGTATTCCTGTACTACCCAAGGCAGGAGTTTGCTTAGCCGGGCAATTTCAATACGATGGCGTGCTCTCCATATACGTGAAATGGCAGGACCGTAATGAATGCAAGAAATTCTTATTTAATTTTTAATACCCCAAAACTGCTAATCGTACAAATACGTCTAATCAAAAGCGTATAAAAAAATATATCATCCTAATACATGTACCAATATGCAATATATACAATATATACAGTAAATAACTCCTGGCAAATTTGGAC
The DNA here is from genome assembly GCA_963971165.1 of Philopedon plagiatum. Classification (NCBI taxonomy): domain Eukaryota; kingdom Metazoa; phylum Arthropoda; class Insecta; order Coleoptera; family Curculionidae; genus Philopedon; species Philopedon plagiatum. Next base: position 90,282,820 of record OZ020191.1, on the reverse strand, counting down.
CGTTACAGGAGGTATTGATTTAAATCGCTCTAGGTCGTTAAAGACTGGCTGAACTCAGTGGAATGGGAGTAGACTACTCGTTGTAAAAAAGACGAATGCTCTTTAGGTCAATTATTAAAAAGGAAATAAGTTAATCATGATAGCTCCAAGGTAGTTGTATTCAATTGGAAGATCTTTTCGATGCAGCCACGCCTAGCCCGGCCTGCAAAAAGGCTAAACTATAAGTCCGTCTTGTTGAACGGTGTCTCTAGAACTGATTATTTTAGAGCAAGTGTCGCATATTTATAAGAAATAAAACACAGAAATATTTTAATAAAATTCTATTACGCCAAGCGTTTCAAGTTCTCTAAGTACATCCATTATTTTTCTATGATTATTATTGTTTTCATTATTTTCTTCTAAATATTTTAGCTTATCAACTAACTCATTCACATCCTCGTACTTTAATATTTCTTCCTTCCATGGATATTCTTCTTCTTTATTGCAAAGCTCTCCAAGTAGAGCCTTCTCTTTTGGTATTTTAGAGATTGTTGGCAAATTCTTCAAATTGAATGCCCGACTTCTCTGAGGTGGAAATAGTTTTGATACAATGTGTTTATATTTCAAACTACCGCTTGAACTGGTGTGTGCGTTTCGATAGAATCCCCGCCGGATGGGCACTGGTTAGTAAGAGTAGTTCCTTGTAATCCGCCAACTCGTTCTCCATATATTCTTCTGGTTTCTTTTCGGTTAATAACTTTAACAGACCATCTGATTGGGATATTTTTCATTCTCAACCAATAAAATGTTGTCGTCAAATTCCACCGGTGTGTTTCCAATAAACCACTTTGACCCATCTGTACGAAAACCAAACACGTTTTCGCCGGTCATTGCTGCTAGTTTTAATTTAATTTTACGACTTGCCATCTTTATCGCTATGATGTTAATGCCTTTATTTGTACACAACGACCACACTACACCCACACAACGCCGACACAACGTCTACACTACGCCTACACAACGCCAACACGGTGCAAGACATCTACACAACAATAAGACTAACGTCACACAACCATAACACAAACGTAACACGACGTTGTCGAGAATGGTCTCTACTTAAGTTACAAATTTCGCCTGTGCCATTCTCCTCTTCATGCCCTTACATGCGTTTACGTATAAGACCAACATCCTCGTAGATTGATATCGGTCGGTCACTATCCGAACCCCAATAGAACGCTACTGCCATCTTTCAGATAGCCAATAAACCCTGTTTCTAGCAGCTTTGCTTATTGGTGATCTGGTTCTCCACAAGCAGGTTAATAAAATCACACATAAATACAAAGAATACAAACTTTTTATTTCATACATCTAGATACATTTCTATGGATAATTTTTCTAAGAGTTTTAAGTTTATCTGGAGCGTTGGAAAAGTATTGGTGTGTTGTGTTTGTTCTCTGGAACTGATTAAAAATATCCAACATGACTGCTGTCTCCATATCTGTGTCTATACTAGGCTCTTCTTTGTACACAAACTTCGTAAGGTCTACGGATGGCATCATATGTTTTATAACTTTAACGGTGGGATCGTAAATTTCTCCTTCAAACACGTTCCAAAAATGAATGTTGCCTCCTATTTCCTCATAGAAAATCTTCCCACATTTTGGCTCTGCATGCACATTATATTTTTTAGCAAGTTCCCAAACCATTAAAGTTGCAGGTAAACAGGATCCATAATACTGGTTTCTACTAAATACTTCTTCAATGTTGGCAAGAATAATTTTTAATATTTCTGCCATGTTAATTGTCTGCCTGCCAGCGGTATACTAACCATTTCTTATAAGCTCTTCTATTTAGATTATAAATTTCGCCTACATCACTCCCTTCTTCGTCCTCGTAGATTACAGTATGTAATAAGATTTACGAATCAAATATGCTTTCTTATTTATAGAATTCAATTACTCCAGGTTGTTCCAATTCTTGCAAAATGCTCCAAATCTCGTTCATGTTATTATTATTGCCAGCCTGATTGAAAGCGTCTAGCTTTTTCAGCCTTTCAGCCAACTCGTTTACGTCATCATAGTACACAAATTCTTTGGGTTTTTTCGTTGTATTCCATTAGCGCCTGACCTAATTTTGATGGTGACGGCTTCGACCTTGTTGGGATTCTTGTTGTGCTTGGAGGTGTTTTTGCTGATTTCGTTCTAAGTTCTTTTTCAGAAACTTCAAATCAAAACTTTGTTTTCTGCGATGTCTGTGCTGAAATGTCTACAAGTTTCTTTAGAGGGTTTGTGATGGGTTTCCAGAGCTTGTCCCGTGCTCCATCTCCTTCACCCCGCTCCAACTTTTAAGCCAAGTATTTTTTCTTATTGTCTTAGATGCTTGAATTATTCAGCGCTTAACATCTTTATCAAGCTTACTAAATTGTGAAGTCCTAATAACAACACAAAACAGTAATAGGCTCGTATAAATAGCAAAACAGCTTGTTTCGTGGAAAACGCATTGTTTTTGAAGAAAAAACAGCAGTTTCAGGAAGCAGCTATGAATCAGCTACTAGCAGACTCTGTTTCTAGAGACTTAACACATCTTGCTTCTAAGACGCACTGAATCTCGAGGGTTTGGGGTATGATGTGAGTATCAAACTTGTGTTGTACGTAATTCTTTCCAGTCCTATTGGCGGATTTATGTCAAAAGAAAATAGTCTGTATGTACGTGTTCTTAAAGATCTTTGAACGAAATTTTTATTTTAAATTCAGTCCGAAAAGGAGACTGGTCTGGATGCTTATTTTTTTCACAGACATATGTCTGATTATTAGAAGCAACATTAGTACCCTTATATTTTTGAAGAAAATAGTTTGTATGTTGTTTACATATTAGCAAGTACGAATATGAATTACTGTTTCCAGAAACAGGACTTATTTCTCTCTCTATTCATAGCTGTTCGGGAGTCGTTTTCAGAAACAGGGTTGTTAGCTGTTAAGTGGTTGGGCAGATAGCCGTTTAAGTGGTTTCCTGAAACCGGGCCTGTTTATTAGTTGTTTTTAGCTGTTTCCTAGTTGTTTCCAGAAACAGGGTCTGTTTTTTAGCTGTTGAGTGGTTGGGCAGTTGGGCGTTTAGTGGTTTCCTGAACCGGGCCTGTTTATTAGTTGTTTTTACCTGTTTCCTAGTTGTTCCCAGAAACAGGGCCTGTTTTTAGCTGTTGAGTGGTTGGGCAGTTGGGCGTTTAGTGGTTTCCTGAAACCGGGCCTGTTTATTAGTTGTTTTTACCTGATTCCTAGTTGTTCCCAGAAACAGGGCCTGTTTTTAGCTGTTGAGTGGTTGGGCAGTTGGGCGTTTAGTGGTTTCCTGAAACCGGGCCTGTTTATTAGTTGTTTTTAGCTGTTTAGAAGTTGTTTCCAGAAACAGGAGTCTGTTTTTTAGCAGTTGAGTGATTGGGCAGTTTGACGTTTAAGTGGTTTCCTGAACCGGGCCTGTTTATTAGTTGTTTTATATCGGTTTTGGGACTGTTTTCCAGAGGTCTTTGTCCACATTATAATATTTTTAAACCCCATGCAGTTGTTATATTTAATTATTGTAGGATATAAATTTGCTAACCACTTCTTTAGTCTCTTTTAACTTGATATCATGCTCCGACAGATCTATATGGACTATTAACTACTTACATCATCCTCCTGTCTGTTTTCCTGTGCTAGCTAACATGTATTTTCGTGGTAACTACTTCTCTTTGAAAACATTGCGCTATATTCTTATATCTTGTACGTATTCCCTAATATTTTTGTCTGTATTTTCTATCTCATTCTGCGTTTTGAATAGCCCGACTATCATTTAGCCATTAAGACCTCTAGCGATGATCTTAGTCGAGATTTTCGAAAAGTTTTTACATCAGCCGAACCATCTTTTCCTAGTACTAATTCTACCCCATCTTTATCCGAAACTCTGAACAGTATTTCTAGGTTACTTGTATTCCTGGCAGTAAGCTGTTTAATATTATTAACTAATTTCGTATATAAGTTTGCTAAATATTGATATATTGTGATATATGGAATCTTAACTACTTGCATCATCCCCCTATCTATTTTTCCGGTGCTCGCTAACATATATTTTCGTGGCAACTACTTGTCTTTGGAAACATTGCGCTATATTCTTATATCTTGTACGTATTCCCTAATATTTTTGTCTGTATTTTTCTATCTCTTTCTACGTTTTGAATAGCCCGACTATACATAAACTGATATTTTTGTACTTAACAGTATATATTTAATAGTTTTCGGTTTCTTTCCATACGATTTAAACGAGTCTATCTCTCTCCAACATTCGGAATCCTTCCCTTCTTGCTGTTACTAATCTGAAAGTCGTATTTTAGCCCTAAAGACCTCTATCGATGATCTTAGTTGAGATTTTCGACAAGTTTTTACGTCAGTCGAAACATCTTTTCCTAGTACTAATTCTACTCCATCTTTATCCGAAGCTCTGAACAGTATTTCTAGTTTGCTTGTATTCCTAGCTATACCCTGTTTAACATTCTTCGCTAATTTTGCATATAAGTTTGCTACATATCGATATATTGTGGCTAAATACATAATTTTTCTAATTACTAGTTTTATTACATATTCAAACGAGTTTGTCTCTCTCCAACATTCGGAATCCTTCCCTTCTTGCTGTTACTAATATGAAAGACGCATTTAGTCATTAAGACCTCTAGCGATGATCTTAGTCGAGATTTTTGAAAAGTTTTTACATCAGTCGAAACATCTTTTCCTAGTACTAATTCTGCCCTAACCCCATCTTTAGCCGAAACTCTGAACTAGTACTAATTCTGCCCTAACCCCATCTTTATCTGAAACTCTGAACAGTATTTCTAGTTTACTTGTATTCAGCTCGCTAGTTATTTTTCCAATGCTGCTGCAATCTTTCTGGCGTATTGCCAATAATGCGGTGTGCGAGATTTAAAATATTAGAATATACGAGGTGAAGTATATATTACTACGCAAAGATCATTGACAATGGTCACTTGTTAACAGATGTTGATGCCTTTATTTGTACACAACGATCACACTACGCTCACACAACGCCAACACAACGTCTACACTACGCCTACACAACGCCAACACAGCGCAAAAATACCTACACAACAATAAGACAAACCTCACACAAACTTAACGCAAATATTAGAATATACGGAGTGATGTATATCTTACTACGCAAAGATCATTGACAATGGTCATTGCATTGCAGGGCTGTGGGGCTTTAGCAGTAATTACATATTCGTACCTCGAAAACGCGTCTAACCCATTAAACGGCTGTCCGAAACTCTGAACACCGACTACTACGCTTACTAATACTTCTACCTTTATCCAAAAATCTGTCCAGTAGCGGCTAGCGTCTAAACGGCGTAACAGATTTCGATGAGATTTGAGGTATGTATTTTATTACTCCCATCCTTAACCCCTATCGAAGCAAACAAATTTTAAGGCCCTTTTGGTTGGCGTCAGAGGAATCGTCGAAATGGCTTTAATATTTTTTGAGGTTTTTGACCCAGTATATCTCATGGTCTTTCTGACTTCTATCTAACACCAAAATTTTAGTTCTTCAACACTTGTCGTTTAAGCGCCAGCCGTAATTTAGTTTTTATTTAACTTCTTACATTTCTATGCTCCTGATACCTTAAACACCTTTGTAACCCTCTAGCGCCTAAACGGCTAAACGGGTTTCGATGAAATTTGGGGTATGTATTTTATTACTCCTGCCCTTAGCCCCCTATCGAAACAAACAAATTTTAAGGCCCTTTTGGTCAGCGCCGGAGTAATTGTCTAAAGGACCTTGTTCTTTTGCGGGTTTTTAAGCCTATACAGGGTGTCTGGAAAATGTCTGTACAAAATGCTACCACGTATTCGTGAGACTAAAATAAGACGATTGAACCCAACTTACCTATATCCAAAAGTGATTCGTTAGGGAGATACAGAGCCCCAAAGGGGTACTTAACGATTTACTTTTTTTGCTCTAACTTTTGAACCGACTTGTATAATTTAATGAAATTTTAATATTTTATGTTGACCATAAAGACTCATAAAACCATACTACAGTAGATGTTTGACATCGTCAGGGAAGTCAGGAACGGACTTGCCCCCAGACTCGTTGGGCCAAATTTTTGACAGGTATCATTTTACAGAGCTCAAAACTGATTTTTTAAATACTCTGGTTATTGCTCTTTAAAAAGGTACTCTACATTTGTTTCGATAAAATTAGCCGTTTTCGAAAAAATTAAGGTTTTGTATAACACGTTATTGAAATAATACTACAATACTACAATAAAACACCAGTCGTTTTTATTTCGTTAACAATGTGTTATTGACAGGTAAAAGTTAAATCATAAAAAGTACTTAAAACTGAATCTTTTTGATATTTCAGAAATCACTTAAACCGAAAAATGTTTAAAAATGTGAAAGCTCTGCTTCTTCTTGTTTACTTGAGCAGATTTTCGAAGTGGGCATCCTGTACCTCTATACATTTTCTTATCCGACGGATGTTTCGTTGTTGTACTTGAAACAACATTCCAGGATTGTCTCGAATTTCGTTGCAATGGTGTGTTATTCTTTCTATCAGGTTTTCCCTGGTGTGAACTGGCGTTGAATATACAAGCCTTTTTAAATTTCCCCACAAGAAGAAATCTAAAGGAGTCATGTCGAGCGACCTCGGTGGCCATACAATAGGCCCACCTCGAATTATCCATCTATCACCAAAAGTATTTGATAAGTGCTGACGAACTAAATTGCTAAAATGGGGCATTGCACCGTCGTGCATAAACCACATCTGATTTCTAATTTCTAAGGGCACATTTTCTAATAAACCGTTTAAGTTTTGTTGCAAGAATTGCAAATAGATGGCACCATTTAATCTGTCTTCAATAAAGAACGGTCCAATGAGATGATTCCCAATAATCCCCGCCCATACATTAACCATAAATCTTTGTTGATGCTTTGTCTGTTCTATTGCATGGGGATTTTCTTCATGCCAGATATGCAAATTATGGCAATTTATTACACCGTCTCGGGTGAAACCGGCTTCGTCCGTGAACAAAACAATACTAGTAAAATTTGGATTTTGCCTAAATCGTTGAGAAAACCAATTTGCGTAATTGACTCTTGCAGGATAATCAGCGGGAGACATGGCATGTACCTTTTGGACGTGATACGGATGTAGCAGTTGTTCCCGAAGGGTCTCATAAACAACCCACTTTGTCGCATGAACTTGAACCGACAACTTTCTTACGCTATTAGAGGGATTTTCAGCAATCTCATCCAGAATTTCCTCCTCTAACTGAGAGTGTCTTGCTTTTCTTGGAGGCCCTTCTCCACCACGGCGCGGCAAAAAACTTCCCAAAATGGATTAGCAAAAGATTCGCTATTTTTAGCATTTTTTTTATTTCACTTGACTTTTACCCGTTTCTCTGAAGCTACGATCCACCCTTTCAAAAGTTCTTCGGTGCGGTAAACGTCGATTTGGAAATGTACCAGAATAAATTCTTACCTCCACACAATTGCCAAGTGCTTGTCCATAAATTAGATATATGTCAGCATTTTCGCTATAGGAATCATGCTCCATTACTTAATTCTTGTATAATCAGTCAGACAATTTTGAAAAGTGTTGTCAATAACACATTGTTAACAAAATAAAAACGACTGGTGTTTTATTGTAGTATTGTGGTATTATTTCAATAACGTGTTATATAAAACCTTAATTTTTTCGAAAACGGCTAATTTTATCGAAACAAATGTAGAGTACCTTTTTTAAAGAGGAATGACGAAAGTATTTAAAAAATCAGTTTTGAGCTCTGTAAAATGATACCTGTCAAAAATTTGGCCCAACGAGTGTGGTGGCAAGTCCGTTCCTGACTTCCCTGACGATGTCAAACATCTACTGTAGTATGGTTTTATGAGTCTTTATGGCCAACATAAAATATTAAAATTTCATTAAATTATACAAGTCGGTTCAAAAGTTAGAGCCAAAAAGTAAATCGTTAAGTACCCCTTTGGGGCTCTGTATCTCCCTAACGAAACACTTTTGGATATAGGTAAGTTGGGTTAAATCGTCTTATTTTAGTCTCACGAATACGTGGTAGCATTTTGTACAGACCTTTTCCAGACACCCTGTATATCTAATGGTCTTCATGCCTTCCATCTAACACCAAAAATTTTCATATAAGCGATAGCTCACAAACGAGTTGATTGATTGACTTCGGGTTTTTCCACACGATTTGTTGCGTCATGTTGAACACGTGATGTATGTCAAATATTAATTTTGATGTTTGATAAGCGACAAGTGCCAGTTGATATATATCTTAAATGACAGGTGACAGCTGCCTTGCTTTTACACATGCCTTATAAGGCTATTTTGAACATGTGCCGTATGCTAAATTTTTATTTTGGCGTTTAACAAGTGCCTGGTGGTAGTTGGCATATCTTAAATGACTGGTGACAGCTAACATACCTTTATACATGGCTTATAAGATCCTTTTGAACACGTTACGTATATTAAATTTCTATTTGAAAACGATGGCTCTTCTAGCTGTAAGTCTATTTGCTATGCTTTTACGCATGCCTTATAAGGTCATTTTGAACAAGTGATGTATGCTAAATTTTTATTTTGGTGTTTAACAAGAGCCTGGCGGTGGTTGACATATCTTAAATGATAGGCGACTGTTGCCATACTTTTATACATGGCTTCTAAGACCATTTTGATCACGTTACGTATATTAAATTGCCTTATCAGATCATTTTGAACACGTTACGTATGCTAAATTTTTATTTTGGTGTTTAACAAGGGCCTGGTGGCAGTTGACATATCTTAAATGATTGGTGACTGTTGCCATACTTTTATACCTGGCTTCTAAAGCCATTTTGAACACGTTTCGTATATTAAATTTCTAATTGCAAACGATGTCTCTTCTAGCTGCAAGTCTATATCCCATCAGCACAATATTTTATGTGAAGCCGATAGCCAGGTTGGTTAGAGCGCTGATATTCAAACATCTGTGTCCGGGTTCGAATCCTAGCATGTGCAAAAATAAAGAAAAAAGTTTTTGACGTCATATTCGTGATATAATAATATTTTTAGGAATAGTATTAAAGTCCGACGCGGTTAGGCCCCAAATAGATAGTGCCCAAGTAGTTGATGCCCAAGTAGTTAAAGCCCCAAGTAGTTAAAGCCCCAAGTAGTTAAGGCCAAAGTAGTTAACGCTCAAGAGTGTGACAGTTGACGTATGACAGTTGACGTATGACAGATGACGTATGACAGATGACAGATGACAGGTGACAGATGACAGGTGACAGATGACAGGTGACAGATGACGTATGACAGTTGACAGGTGACAGGTGGCCAAGGTCATTTCTCAAGGTCAAGGTCAAGGTCAAGGTCACGTCAATGTCAAGGTCAATGTCAAGGTCGGCTCGGTTGATGGTGAACATACCATCTCCCCCTACTAATAGGATTTAAACTTTTCTTAGCACATCTGGTTTAAAAACAAATTTGCATCGTTGTTTAAGCCTTGCCTTGCATTCTTTAAATTCTTTGACCGGTTGTAGATATCTTTTTTTTAAAACTTCGTGTAAGCAAAAATACTCTATTTAAACACGATAATAAAGTTGTGCTGAAATGTTTCTT
>OZ020191.1:90183271-90272984 GCA_963971165.1 Philopedon plagiatum | reverse complement strand
GAGATTCGTTAGTTCGGTCGGTGGGCAGCATGGGCGCCCACAGGAATTTTAAAGTTGTATATCTCTGTTGCTACATACGGGACCCATACCAAATTCAGGTTAGCCTACTAGGAATGTTTTGGTAAAGAAAAAAAATATTTTGTAATTTGCGAAAAAAAGTTAAATTTTTGCTTGGCCCCCCCTGAGAAAAAAATGAACACGTTTAGATATTTTATTTATTATTTTTTCTAAATAAATTTTACACCATTTCGTCGAAAATTTTTAAATTTTAAGAGAAAAAATGTGTTAGTTGAAACTTAAAGTCATTTGAATTTTTTTAAACTTAAAACGTAATTTATAAAAAAATCAAATGACTATAACTTTCTACTAACACATTTTTTTCTCTTAAAATTTAAAAATTGTCGTCGAAATGATGTAAAATTTGTTTAGAAAAATTAATGAATAAAATACCTAAACGTGTTCATTTTTTTCTCAGGGGGAGGGGGCAAGCAAAAATTTAACTTTTTTTCTTTACCAAAACATTCCTAGTAGGCCCACCTGAATTTGGTATGGGTCCCGTATGTAGCAACAGAGATATACAACTTTAAAATTCCTGTGGGCGCTCATGGTGGGCAGCCTTACTAATAATACCATGAAATGCTTTTACATTAATCAATATTTGGAGTTTTCTAATTAAATGTTTTATACGTAATTAATTACCACTTATTACACGCTAAGTTAATTTTAGAGCAGTCAGAACAGTATTAGATTACCCATCAATTTGTAATGTTACAATATTTTTTCAGCAGTCAACTTGATTTTGGAGCAGGCAAAAAAAATAAAATGTAATTTATTTCGCACACACCAAATATTTATTTAGTTGCAACTTATTTTTTTTTACTACTTAAAAGATTTTGAAGCTGCTTGTTCAAATCTAAAACGCAGACCAATTTTTGTTTTATTACCTGATCAAGCTTCACCGCCCAATCCATCATTTCGCCGGCCAATCGTATATTACGATGTGACAAAATTGTAAAATTTCGCCGCCCGTTTAAATAACACCCATATATATATATATATATATATATATATATATATATATATATATATATATATATATATATATATATATATATATATATATATATATATATATATATATATATATATATACAGTGACCGGCAAAAAGTTCGCAACATATGGGAAAAATTTTTATTAGGTGAGTATTGGAAAAACTTTTCCGGGGGATCGGTTCTGCATGTCCGATAACCTAAAAATCGATTTTGACATACGTCACGTGACCACTGGTATAGCGTCAAATTAAAAAAAAAATTGTTAATTTACAAAAAGTGAGGTTAGTTGACGAGATATCAAAAAAAGTTATTTGAAAAAATTGCTTAGAATTAAATTCTAGGTCCTTGTGCAAAATTTTAAGATTTTATTTAAAAAAATTGGAAAACTCAATTTTTTTTAAATATTTTTTTATCGATTTACAATTTTTTTCGTTTAGATAGCTTGGCTAATGTAAAGCCCATGTATCTGGATGAAAATAAACGAATGTAGTAGTTTTTTCTACAATTGACAGGACAAAATTAAAAAAAACAGGGTTTCGCCGGACGCTAGCTGTTGCAATGATTTGTATCTAGCAGCAGTGTCAAAATTTTAGAGACATTTCAATGAGATTACATTGAGAAAACCTTAATCGTCTTAAATATATCTGAAGTTCGACTTTTTGTAAAGTTAAGGGGAGTAAAATAGATAATAAACAAAAAATTACCTGTTTATTTAATCGAAATTTCATAAACGAAAACCAATGTAAGAAAAGCTTAAAAGTAGTCAAATTCAGTACTAACAACATAAAAAATCATTGTTTTTCCTTGGGTGCACAAAATTTAAAACTCAGTATGACCACCATTTCTCTCCATACATACTATTGTTCTCGAGCGCAACTCTCGATTAACATTTCGGAGCATTTTACGATTTATTTGCAATACACAATTTCTAATGACATTCTCTAAATTTTGTATATTCCTAAAGGGTCGATGTTTGTACACAGAGTTCTTTAGGTATCCCCACATAAAGAAATCTAACGGAGTCAGATCTGGTGATCTCGCAGGCCACGGATTTTCAGAAAACCGTCCTATCCACTGGTTTCCAAATTCTTGATCCAGCCATCTCTTCACCTCATTTGTGGAAAATGCTAGCTCCGTCTTGTTGAAAGTATAAATTTCTTCTTTCGGCTAATGACAAATTGTCTAAAAAGTCAGATATCTCAGTTTGTAGAAATTCTAAATATCGTTCTGAATTTAAATTGTCTCTAAAGAAAAAAGGTCCCACTATTCTGAGGTTGAAAATTCCGCACCACACATTAACCTTAAAACTATATTGGTCTTTACTCTGAATTACAAAGTCTGGGTTTTCGGTGGCCCACCATCTACAGTTTTGTGAACTGACGGTTCCGTTAGAGGTAAATGTAGCTTCATCCGAGAAAAGAACGTTCTTTGGGAAATTAAAATCTTCCTCAATCATACCCTGGAACCAGGCACAAAGATGCGAGACATAAACCAATGACATAGGTTGAAATCAAACAAATTATAATTTGTTTGACATTTTTCTGTTGCTTTTAACCTACTAGATTATTTGGTTGTTTTAATTTCAGAGCCTGCTTTGGTAGTTTTAAGTACAACTAAATAGACCTGGTTGTTAAATTTATGTGCGAAAAATCTTAATAAAATCTTGATACAGTCATTTCATTAGATTCAAACCATTGCAACAGCGAGCGTCCGGCGAACACCTATTTTTTCGATTTTGTCCTGTCAATTGTAGAATTGTAGATCTGACTCCGTTAGATTTTTTTATGTGGGGATACCTAAAGAACCCTGTGTACAAACATCGACCCTTTAGGAATATACAAAATTTAGAGAATGTCATTATAAATTGTGTATTGCAAATAAATCGTAAAATGCTCCGAAATGTTAATCGAGAGTTGCGCTCGAGAACAACAGTATGTATGGAGAGAAATGGTGGTCATACTGAGTTTTAAATTTTGTGCACCCAAGGAAAAACAATGATTTTTTGTGTTGTTAGTACAGAATTTGACTACTTTTAAGTTTTTCTTACATTGGTTTTCGTTTATAAAATTTCGATTAAATAAACAGGTAATTTTTTGTTTATTATCTATTTTAATCCCCTTAACTTTACAAAAAGTCGAACTTCAGATATATTTAAGACGATTAAGGTTTTCTCAATGTAATCTCATTGAAATGTCTCTAAAATTTTGACTGCTGCTAGATACAAATCATTGCAACAGCTAGCGTCCGGCGAAACCCTGTTTTTTTTTAATTTTGTCCTGTCAATTGTAGAAAAAACTACTACATTCGTTTATTTTCATCCAGATACATGGGCTTTACATTAGCCAAGCTATCTAAACGAAAAAAACTGGAAATTTGTAAATCGATAAAAAAATATTTAAAAAAAATTGAGTTTTCCAATTTTTTTAAATAAAATCTTAAAATTTTGCACAAGGACCTAGAATTTAATTCTAAGCAATTTTTTCAAATAACTTTTTTTGATATCTCGTCAACTAACCTCACTTTTTGTAAATTAACAATTTTTTTTTTTAATTTGACGCTATACCAGTGGTCACGTGACGTATGTCAAAATCGATTTTTAGGTTATCGGACATGCAGAACCGATCCCCTGGGAAAGTTTTTCCGATACTCTCCTAATAAAAATTTTTCCCATATGTTGCGAACTTTTTGCCGGTCACTGTATATATATATACATATATATATATATATATATATATATATATATATATATATATATATATATATATATATATATATATATATATATATATATATGTATATATATATATATATATATATATATATATATATATATATATATATATATATATATATATATATATATATATATATATATATATATACAGGGTGTCTAAAATAGGTGATACCACTACTGCTATCTCCGAAATGGTGAAAGATACGAGGTCGGTTAAATTAGAGAAAATGTGCCATTTATAGTCCCTATTCATATTCCGTTTACGGAGTTGCCAAATTCTCTATAGTTTCTTATCTACAGGGGATTTTTTAAAAATAGTCAAAAATTTAATTCTTAAATATCTCGAAAACTATTATAGTTAGAAACAAGTTGCTTTTACAAAAATCACACGATTTTTTACCTTCTCTAAAGTAACGTTATTGTTTTGTTTATACCATTGGATTTTACTGAGTTACTGATACTAACTTGTTTTTTTCAAATACGGACCTGGATTTTTTGCTGCATTTTTTGAAAGAATACTTCATACCCTTTACAACTATGTATCACTTGATTATGGTTTTCAACGTTTTGATCAGGAATAACAACATCATCAGGATTTGCTATCGATACGGACCTGGGATTTTCCATGTTATGGCACAATTTCACAACCGATCGCTGTGGTTTAAATTATTCAACTGATTAATTTTAAACTATGTTCATGATTACTAACCACAACCCTTTGGTCATTAAAGTTTGTCAAATTGCACTTAAGCCAATGAGTTATTGAAAGCAAAACTTTAGCAGACTCAGATCAGATATAATTAGCGGCCTTTATTAACAGCACCTAACTAGTGGTTAAGTTTACTCCATATTGTAAAAGGCACCCTTGATGATACGTCTTTATTATTTACGTTTTCAATATTTTCGTATCCAAAAATCATCTTTCAGTTCAAAAGATAATAATAAATAATCCTATTTTATTTAATGGTTTCATTTCTGCTGCAACTCATTCTGCTGGTACAGTTGAATTACTATTTACTGGCTTTAAAAACAAACCACATTATCTCAAATTAAAGACCTTTAACTATATTCTAGCATAAAACCATAGTCATATTTACTGGGTTCGGATTATAAGGAATTCGAATCTAAAATCCGTTTTCTGCTTTATTTTTTGACGTTGCGTTGAATTATAACATATGGACGGGCGGACGAACAGGTTGATGGACGCGATTTAACTGACCACACGAAGCCAATCACGCCTCTAAATATTAATTATTAGGATTTGTTATAATTAAAACTAAGTTTATGCTTTTTTCAGGCGTTGGACCAATTTTACAAACTTGAGGGTCCTGGTTAGTAATCACGATTATAATTAAAATTTACCAGTTAAAACAATTTAATCCATAGTTACTGATTCTGATCTAATTGTCGCCATAATAGGTCGTGAAATGGCGCATTAACTTGAAAAATGCCAGGTCCGTACTGGTAGAATATCCTGATGATGATACTATTCTTCACCAAAACGTCGAAAAACATAATCAAGTGATACATAGTTGTAAAGGGTATGAAGTATTCTTTCAAAAAATGCAGCAAAAAATCCAGGTCCGTATTTGAAAAAAACAAGTTAGTATCAGTAACTCAGTAAAAACAAATGGTATAAACAAAGCAATAACGTTGCTTTAGAGAAGGTAAAAACTCGTGTGATTTTTGTAAGAACAACTTTTTTCTAACTATAATGGTTTTCGAGATATTTAAGAATTAAATTTTTGACTATTTTTAAAAAATCCCCTGTAGATAAGAAACTATAGAGAATTTGGCAACTCCGTAAACAGAATATGAATAGGGACTAGAAATGGCACATTTTCTCTAATTTAACCGACCTCGTATCTTTTACCAATTCGGAGATAGCAATAGTGGTATCACCTATTTTAGACACCCTGTATATAAAGAATCTTATAGACTGATAGAGTTGCGATAAAAGACTGTGATGAAACAATCACGTGCCTGAGGAAAATTAATTAGTCATAGAATATAAAAAATTGATATTTTTTTAAAAGAAATTTCTTCAGTTTTCTTTTAAACATTGTAAATTTTTTTATATTTTTTATTTCTGGAAGACAATGCATTTTAATACCAGATTAAATATACTTTTTTAAGAGTATTATTAAAACAGACGACTCTAATAAGTTGATTAAGGATAAAGTGTAGGTACAGAGTTTAAAAAGACAAAAAAAACAATTCAATTTATATTTCAAAATTTATTTAAAGAAACAATTTAAAAATAACAAAAAATATAGGGTAAAACATACAGTTGTTGGCACCTATATAGTGATTGGCACCTAACTGATATTTTTGTCGGTTCTAAGGAGTTCAATAGATATGAAGTAAAACCAGTGGCGGCTGGTGAAATTTCAAAGTTGTATATCTCTGTTCCTACGCACAGGACCCATACCAAATTTAGGGGTTTCAATGGTGTACCCCTCCTAAGAAAAAATGAACACGTCTAGGTATTGTATTTATTATTTTTTCTGAACAAATTTTACATCATTTTGTCGACAGTTTTTAAATTTTGAGAGAAAAAAATGTGTTAGTAGAAAGTTATGTAGTATATTATGTTTATTGAGCTCAATAAAATAACATCACTTTCTACAAGTCCGTTTATTTACTGACTGGTGACCCCACGGATACCAAAACTAGCCAGAAGCACCCTATGACATAATGTCAACTACACAATATCTTAGGGTGAGTCTACATTAAATAAGCATTATACTACAAGTTATAGTCATTTGAATTTTTTTAAGTCTAAAATATAATTTAAAAAAAAAATTCAAATGACTATAACTTTCTACTGATACACTTTTTTCTCTCAAAATTAAAAAACTGTCGACAAAATAAAGTAAAATTTGTTTAGAAAAAATAATATCTAAAATACCTAGAAGTGCTCATTTTTTTCTTAGGAGGGGCACACCAAAAATTTAACTTTTTTTCGCAAATTACAAAATGTTTTTTTTCTTTACCAAAACATTCCCAGTGGGCTCACTGTTAAAACTCCTAAATTTGGTATGGGGCCTGTAAGTAGGAACAGAGATACACAACTTTGAAATTTCACCAGCCGCCACTGAGTAAAACCAAGGACTTAAATCCAAGGGCTCCTTCTCACTAGACTCCACAGGTGTTTCCAATTGGTTTTTGAGGAGTAACATCTTTTTCAACCTCTCCAAAATACCACGATGCCTCCGTAATGGTAACAACATATGACAGCATTTATCCTGGGTCTTGAAATGTAAATGTAATATAATGTAAATTAATTTGCCAGTTTCATGGTTTTCCTGCAAGTTCATTATTTTCTCTTCATTTTACTAAAAACAAAAAAATTAATAATAATAATAATAATAATAATAATAATAATAATCCGTCCATGTTTCGGATTATTATTATGAAGTCCAATGTCCATAGTCCATAGTAGAATGTGTAGGTAATCCTAACAGGGTCTAGCAATTTTCTCTTCAGATAACCCAGACATTACTGTATAACAGACAAAAAATGCAAACAAAATACTGGATAAAATATCTATTACGTATACATTAAAATATACCGACTAAGAAAATGATTGTAAAATCTTTCAAAATGTTAATTTGGGAAAAAAAACACGTGCAGTTACTTACCTATGTATATGCACGCCTATTGCCAAAAGCTACTTGGGTTTAATTAAAAGCCTTATCGAAGAAAGAATCTATCTTAACAATGCAGTGCCTACATTTTTTTAAAGCACTCCACAGTGTTTTACATGTTAAATTTTTAAGCCCATGTTGGGTTCTATTGACATATATAGGATAGGGTTAAACTTTGACACTTTTCAGAGTTTGATTGGGAGAGTACGATAGTGTTAATTTGCCAATATTATGTCAAAAAAGCTTCAAAAATAGCTAAAAAATGCTTTTACTTTTTGAAAAACTTTTTAAAAATTTTCACATTCCTTGTATTATTGTTTTTTACCTTTTCATACCAAGTACCTACCTAAAGGTTGATTGATAATAATTTTCTGACATTAAAAACTTTATGGACACAATTTTAAATGCATTTTTTAGCCTATTTGGCAAATTAAAATAACCTTAAGACTCTGAAATTTATATAATATTGTCAACTTTTATCTCTATACTTCAAATATAACAGGGCCTAACTTGGGGTTTTTCACATGGAAACAATGCATAAATAAACCATTTACAGACCACAGGAATATTTTGAAATTACTTTGATACCTATTATTATTACTAAGATCACGATACACCTACACCAGTATGCTTACGCTATGACGTCACTTCGAGGGGAATCCTAAATTGATTAGACGCTTGCACTCCTTGTACATAAGTACAGGTCAGTTTATTGTCGGGTAGTGTGTTGAGTTGACATTTATTAAAATATTAGTACAAGTCAGCTTATTGTCGGGTAGTATGTTGGGTTGACGCTTATTAAAATATTATTGTCATATTTCATTTGATCAGGTAAGTGCCTTGTTAATTTAAGATTCTCACTCGAAGTGACATCAAACGTAGCATACCGTTGTAAGTATATCATGACTAAGATACTTATAAATAGGTAGGTACCATTATAAGATAATGTGAATGCTTACAAAGAAGAAATGGTTTAATGTTACATACCATAAAAATTATATAAAAAATACTTGAAAGTTTCTGACAGTTTATTTTTTTAAGTACTATGTATACGTACGGTCGCATTTGATTTTAGCTGCTTGCCTTATAAACAAAAAAGGCAGGAAGCTGTCGGAAAAATTCCGTTTTTACTTACAGTTTTCCTTCATACTGGAAATAATTTGTGAGCATTCTGAAATAGTCTTTTTTGGTACTTACCTTTTGGATGAGCAACTATACATAATCAACACATTCACATTCAGCTGCAAACTCTGGGTCCTGGAAAAGGTAGAGTTCTTTTGTAATGAAACTTTATTTCTTTTGTAATGAAGCTTTATAAATATTTATTAGCATTTCCTTTGGCCTTCACATTTAAGTTTTTTTGTCGTTTTCTTGGTGGGGATAAGGCCCTTTCAGTGGAGGTTCCTGGGATATCGTCGATTCCATTCCACTTAGCCATTGGGAATACAAAATGGGCACAAACAAGGCAAAAATACACAAAAAATACGAGTCTGTGACATTTTAGCAACATAGAATTTTTAGAGGTTATGTTATGTTATGTCAGATCCAATGTCGCCAGGTTGTCTCAGATACCAGACCAATTTATGGTTATATTAGAATTTGTTAACGTGGGTTCAAATCGCAGTGCTTTATAATTTTATTCTTAATTTCTGCATTAGTTTAAAACAAATAATTATTATTAAGTAATTGACACATTTTATTCCAAAAATTTGGCAACCTTGCAAGAGGTCCCCAGCCGGGGAACGTAGCTACAGTTCATCCTCCAAATGGCAACATCTCTTTATTTGATACATTAAGTTAACAAAAGACGACGATATAACTCGAGAGTCGATTCTATGTTAGGAACTCACGTAGCTCGATCGTTTAATGTCAAATGTAATACCGATGAGCACCAGTCGCTCCTATTGACGTTTTTTAACAATATTGCAGGATTTTATTTGATTTTACAGTGATCTTATGTTATAAAGGTGTTCTAGGAAATGCAGCAAAAGCAGGAAATTTCTCAAGAATAAAAAATATACACGCATATACATGCGTAAGTAGACAAGTTAAACTAAACGAACTTCAACGTCAAAACATCTGGACTGCCATGTTTATAGTTTTTCCCTGTGTAAGCTGCCCATTTAATTTGACCAATGAGATGAATTTTTGTTCATTTGTTTTTTCTGTCATTTTTCTCAAAAGTCTCCAGGTGACGTCAGATATCATATCTTCTATTTATTTGTATCATGTTACTAATTGAGATATTATGGTGACAGACAGTGGCGGTTGGTGAAATTTCGAAGTTGTATATCTCTGTTCCTACTTACAGGACCCGTACCAAATTTAGGGGTTTTAATAGTGAGCCCACTGGGAATGTTTTGGTAAAGAAAAGCAACATTTCGTAATTTGCGAAAAAAAGTTACATTTTTGGTGCGCCCCTCCCAAGAAAAAAATGAACACGTCTAGGTATTTTATTTATTATTTTTTCTTAACAAATTTTACATCATTTTCTCGACAGTTTTTAAATTGTGAGAGAAAAAAATGTGTTAGTAGAAAATTATAGTCATTTGAATTTTTTTAAGCCTAAAATATAATTTTGAAAAAAATTCAAATGACTATAACTTTCTACTAACACATTTTTTTCTCTCAAAATTTAAAAACTGTCGACAAAATGATGTAAAATTTGTTAAGAAAAAATAATAAATAAAATACCTTCATCTTTTTCTTGGGAGGGGCGCACCAAAAATTTAACTTTTTTTCGCAAATTACGAAATGTTTTTTTCTTTACCAAAACATTCCCAGTGGGCTCACTATTAAAACCCCTAAATTTGGTACGGGTCCTGTGAGTAGGAACAGAGATATACAACTTCGAAATTTCACCAACCGCCACTGGACTGACAGATTACTGTAGCTTTAACGCTGGCCAATACACATTTTCTCACTCTGACCAATAAGGAATTTTAAAAGCGCTAATGTAGCCAATGATATTCAGGAACTTACGAGTTCACGTTGCGTCAAACCTTCCTCCCAGAGTAATATCGAAGAAAAAAGTATTTAATTTACATGTAAAATGAAATGTTTGTTTAGTGATTGATGCACGATTTATTTAAACTTGTATTAGGTTAGATTGATTTAAACTTAGGTATATTTTTCCTTACAAATGTATTTGTAAAGATTTTTACCTCTAAATATGTATAGCTCTTATTCCTTCTGTTGGGTAAAAGAACCACGGCAGTTTCATTTTATAATGAGGCTACTTTACGCATTCAATCAAATGCGTTTGCATCCAATTGCATGCGTACGCATCCAATGGCATGCGTACGCATCCGATCGCAGCTACATATGCACATATTGTCCGATCGTACCAGGCGCGGATTTAGGGGGGCGCAGGGGGCGCCACCCTCTAGAGCATTATTCAAAAAGAATGTCAATAGCGAATTTTATAAAAATAAATATTGTAACATAAATATTAACTATTCGTACATATCCTACGAAATATAACTAGGGTGCATAGACCGCCTAATCGCCCCCCGAGGGAGCTCTATAAGGTCGGTAATATCATTGTCATGCCCTGAAAATTTCGTGTTGCTAGGCCATATATTAAAGAAGATATCACACTCCTTCGGACTGATGATGGAGAATAGACCGCCCTTCGTAACCGTATCGCTACAAACATAAAAACGCCTACACGTAGAAACTATTTTTGCAAACGAAAAACTTTTCGGACACCCTGTATACATACATACAAACATAAACACATATTAATACAAATGTATTCGATTTGCGTGAAATCCGACCTAATAAAGTTTATCTAAGTAATAATAGGAATCCCATACCAAGACTTTTCGGACACCCTGTATACATTCAAACTAACACCCACACGCTTAAATAGGAATATACTCGATTTACTTAAAATCCGAATTAATTAGGTTTATTTCGGTACTATTAGAAGTATTTGCCCATACCAAGACTTTTCGAACACACTGTATAGGTATATACAACACATATAAAAACAAATATAATCGATTTTGCATGAAATCCGGTTTAATTACATTTATCCTGGTACTACTAGGAGTATTTGCTCCTACAATGACTCTTTGGACAGCTTGTATACAGACATATACCTCCGTACACATAGAAATGCAAATGTATACGATTTGCTTTAAATCCGACAATTAAGTTTATATTTGTACAAATAGCAAAAGGTATTTGTCCATACAAAGACTTTTCGGACACCCTGTACTATACATACATACAAACACAACAAACACGACACATAGTACACAGCTATCCAAATCAATACATTACGGAAATAGCAAATTATTCGTCGTCACGGCAGCGGAAAATCAAAATTATTTTCATATAAAAAAGTAGCTTACTTCCTTCCCTTTCGATTGCCACTTCAGTCGTTTCAATCAGATAAGCCGTGCGTGAGTTAAAAATTGTCAACTTTATCCTTAATCGTTGCTATAGAAACCATGGGAATCGATTTTTACAGATATATTTTTGAATGATTGACCGAATTCTTCCCAGATAACAAATTTCAACTATCCAACTCAATACATTACGGAAATCGCATATTATTCGTCATCACGGCAACGGAAAATCAAAATTATTTTCACATAAAAAAGTAGCTTACTTCCTTCCCTTTCGATTGCCACTTCAGTCGTTTCAATCAGATAAACCGTGCGTGAGTTAGAAATTGTCAACTTTATCCTTAATCGTTGCTATAGAAACCATGGGAATCGATTTTTACAGATATATTTTTGAATGATTGACCGAATTCTTCGCAGATATCAAATTTCAACTATCCAACTCAATACATTACGGAAATAGCAAATTATTCGTCGTCACGGCAACGGAAAATCAAAATTATTTTCACATAAAAAAGTAGCTTACTTCCTTCCCTTTCGATTGACACTTCAGTCGTTTCAATCAGATGAGACGTGCGTGAGTTATAAATTGTCAACTTTATCCTTAATCGTTGCTATGCCAACCATGGGAATAGATTTTTACAGATATATTTTTGAATGAGTGCCCGAGTTATTCCCAGACAACAAATTTCAACTATCCAACTCAATACATTACGGAAATCGCAAATTATTCGTCGTCTCGGCAACGGAAAATCAAAATTATTTTCACATAAAAAAGTAGCTTACTTCCTTCCCTTTCGATTGCCACTTCAGTCGTTTCAATCAGATAAGCCGTGCGTGAGTTAGAAATTGTTAACTTTATCCTTAATCGTTGCTATGCCAACCATGGGAATCGATTTTTACAGATATATTTTTGAATGAGTGCCCGAATTCTTCCTAGACATCAAATTTCAACTATCCAACTCAATACATTACGGAAATAGCAAATTATTCGTCGTCACGGCAACGGAAAATCAGAATTATTTTCACATAACAAAGTAGCTTACTCCCTTCCCTTTCGATTGCCACCTCACTCGTTTCAATCAGATAAGCCGTGCGTGAGTTAGAAATTGTCAACTTTATCATTAATTGTTGCTATAGAAACCACGCGAATCAAAATTTACACATATAATTTTAAATGATTGACCGAATTCTTCCCATATATCAAATTTCCAATCTCCAACTCAATAAATACCGGGAATAGCAAATTGTTCGTCGTCACGGCAACGAAATGTCAAAATTATTTTCACATAAAAAAGTAGCTTACTTCCTTGCCGATCGATTGCCACCTCACTCGTTTCAATCAGATCAGCCGTGCGTGAGTTAGAAATTGGCAACTTTATCCTTAATCATTGCTATAGAAACCATGCGAATCAAAATTTTACATATAGAATTTTGAATAATTGACCGAATTCTTCCCATATATCAACTTTCAACTGTCCAACTCAAAAATTAACGAAAATAGCTAGTTGTTCGTCGTCATGCCAACGAAATGTCGAAATTATTTTGAAATAAGAAAATTGCTTACTTCCTTCCCTTTCGATTGCCACCTCACTCGATTTAATCAGATAAGCCGTTCTCAAATAATAACAAACCTGAGCAAATTTTTAATCAGACCCGTCATTGTGATTTACCCCATATACTACCTAATGTGATAAAACCATTCTATGATGCCTTGCAGCGTCACCTATATATTGTTAAAAATGGTACTGAATGCCCAATTTTTCAAGTTATATGTTCCGGAATTCACACGGGAAGGTCTATAGAGGCGTTGCCCGGTACTTTCAAGCCCAAAACTTCTCGCAAGAAAAACTGTCATTTTGGCGACATTTAGACCCTTCATATTATAATACATTTCTCCGTATAAACTGATTTTTAAATCCTTTTGCAGGGTCTCAGAAAGATAAAAAAAAAATTGGTATTTAGTGCTTAAATCGTCCAATGAAATGCACCATAATTTAAAATATAAAGTCCATTCTGTCTTTTCCATGTATATTCCAAGCCCAAATGGGCCCAGGATCTCTCCAAAATCACTAAAAATATTGACATTTTTGCATAATTCTGACAGGTCATATTTTTTAATTTCGACGTAAAGATAGGCTGCTTCAACTGATTTTCCAAGGCAGACTATTAATATATGCATTTTTTAAAATTTTTCCTGCACCGATGCTAAAAGAGCTTTTTATTTATAACTTTAACTCAAAAATATGCAATTTTAATTAGTGTGGAGTGTTCTCAGATGATGTAGGAAGAAAATAAACCAAAAAAGAGCTGTTAAATAAGAGAAATAATACATAATAATGCCTTTTAAAGATGAATTTTGATGGAAGAAAACAGAAAAAATGAGTTTTTACCCCCTAAATCCGGCCCTAGATCACCCATTCCCAAGGGATAGCGTTGAAAAAGTTAGAAGAAATTAGATAGGAAAAGATACAGAGTGATTCGAATGTAGAGATATCATGAAAAAAAATCGTAAAAAATCTAAATTTAATTATCGATTGCTCCTTTCCTATTAAGAATGAAGGAACAAAAAAATACGTTTATAACGTAGTTCGGCGAGGTCTTTCCGATAAGGTACATGGGATTTCGATTTGAATCCATTTTGACCCCCAAAAAAATTGACAACCGTCAAAAATTTGCATGAAAAATCGTAATTTCCACTTTTTCCCAAATTTTTCCAATTTCCAGTCGTTTTAGGTATAGGTAAACGTATTGCAAAAAGAAAGTATTTGAGATTCTTTAGTTTTAAGTTCAAATACGTTTTTCTGTCCGAGGTTCCGGCGACCGAGTTATTTGGTGCCAAAGAGGGGTCTGCAAACGGCATTTTTCGACATAAAAAAATTCAAAAGAATTACTTCCATTGTCCGAATATCGCCAGTTTCAATAGGGTTCTGAAGCTCCCGGTCCTCTACAACCTCTGAAAATTTAAATCGATTTAATTAAGTTTTGCGACCTGTAATCGATCCCATAGGAATTCGCGGAAATTTAGACTTTGACGTTTAATAACTCCGAAACGGTACGGCCTGTATAACTGAATTTTTTACCGAAGCTAGACGCACTATCCCTCTATTAACCCAGAAAATTTGAACGTTCCACCTGTAACCGTCTCGGAGAAAAAAAATTGAGATTGTCGAAAAACACGATTTGTCAACGGACATACATTTTTCTGACTCACAGCTATAGTATAGTATCAAAATAATTTTCAGTGACGTTGATAGATGGATCGGGGCGGAAAGAGAAAAGGGGGCGGGCTCCAGTGGCGTGGTATATTTTAATTATAGTCGCAGTATTTATGTATAAACATATATAACATTTTTCTTATTTTTTGTTGAAAAGTGTACTGATATAACTAATAACCATCTATTAAGCTTGTACATTTAATATATATATATATATATATATATATATATATATATATATATATATATATATAATAGAATAGGTAACGATGGCTAATTATTTGTTGTATATTTTTTTAGACTTACCGGTAAAAATTGTTAATTTTCATCATCAAGTGAGATCATGAGAAAGATGAATCACGCTCAGAAATCGGAACCAGAGTCTTCACTACTAGAAGAGTCCTCACCCGCATTATGAATAATTAGCGGCTCTGTAATTACTTCGACACGTGTATCTAGGTCCCACATTTTTTGTTCTTCCTTTTGCACGTGTGCAACACACTTGTTCTATGCATCTGCGGTGACGTCTGAGATGGCTTCATCAAGCAAGATTTTTAGGTCTTTTAATTTAAATGTCATGTTTTTAGCAGCCACCTGATTTTTAATTTGTGCCCATATAAGCTCGATGGGATTCAATTCACAGTGATAGGGAGGTAAGCGCAATATTATTACACCCCGCTCGCGTGCCATCTCATCAACAACATACTTGAGAAATTCCGACTTTCGTAACCTCACAATTTCTAATAATTGGACTTTAAGCATAGTAGGCTCAAACTTCAAACCTTTTGAACTAAGCCACTCCATTATTTGTTCTTTTCGCCACGAAGAAGTAGGAATACTTTCCAATCGACGGCTGTGATAGGGCGCATTATCCATGACTACCACCGAACCAGGCTCAATATGCTCTAAAACAGAAGAAAACCACTTCTCATAAACTTCAGCATTCATATCTTCGTGATAATCTCCTGTCCTCCGTGACTCAAAAACATTAAGCCCGCCATCTACAAATCCGGAATTACTCCCGATGTGTGTTATAATTAGTCGGCGTCCTTTTCCAGATGGAGCTTTTAAACCCGTGGACAATCCATCAAGGAAGGCTTGTCTCGCACCTTTAACATTTAAATCTTGCCAAACTTTTGATCGTGTGTGACCCTCATTTAACCAAGTTTCGTCGGTATGATAAATTTTTCTGCCCGCCCGTCGATGTAATGAAATTTCTTCTAAAAATTTTCTTCTCCACAATACAATTTCCTTTTTTTCAATTAAAACACTCTTCCGGTTTCTCTTTAAATATTTTATGTTCATTTCGCGCAAAGTGCGTAACAGAACGCGACGAGAAATTTTTGGCAAGCTATCATCTTGCCTGATGGCCTGCATTATTTTCTTTATACTGGGCATTTCATTGCGAAAAAAAAACTCGTGCACTTTACCTCGAATGGCATATTTAATGTTTTTATCCAGCGCAATTTTTCGTCTTCCCCGAGTTTCTTTCTTTATTTCTTCATTTTTACTACACTGTGGATCTTGATTCTCAACATCATCTTCACGACTTTTTTTTAATATATTAAAAACAGTGCGACTTGTCACTTTCGTGAAAAATTCGCACATTTCTGCTGCATCCTCAACAGGCATTTGCGGCCATTTTTCGCGAATACCTTCGTAAACATTTTTTAACATATCGCATTCACCTGCACTTAAATGCCGATATTTCGCCTTTTTTTTAGGTGGGCCCTTTGAAAGGGTTCCTCCACTAGACGTGGACTCGTTTTCCATATTTAATACACTGAAAAACCGTACACCACTAATAGATTAATAATTAAATAATTAATTATAATCAACACAACTTCCACTCGCACCGACCATGATTTTTGAATAAGCTCGCGACGTTTTTGAAGAAATCACCAGCTGATATTCGCATGTCTTTTTCTATAAAGAACTCTATCACACGCAGAAGAGAGATAAATATCACCCATGCCGATAAACATGACAAATAACAACTTCGATTTTAACCCCCCAATCAGAGCGCAGCGTGAACGTTGCTAAGATACGATTTTAACGTTGCTAGGGTCCGATTTTTGAAGGCAATTATATTTTACAAAATCATTTTCATTTTCAATAAAATATTTTCACAAGTAACAAATTTTCCACGGATTTTAGCGACCTAATTTATATTATACGTAATATATATAAATTAATTATTTTATATGACTAAAATTAGTGTTTGAGTTTTCCTAGTTATACGCTTTCAGCAATTGCCACCTAGAAGGTGGGATCCTCATGCGTACCCATGATTCGGCAAAGCGGCTAATAATTTTACATTATGACATTTTGCTCAACTGTACACTTCGTTCCTTAACCTGCTTTTGCGTGAATGTGAACAAGACTACTGACGTCACTGAAAATATTTTTGATTTTATAGTATAGGTATATAGACCGCTGTTGGCGGTCTATAATAAACAAAAACAAACATTTGCTGTCTATGTAAGGTCTATAATATATAAATTATACCACAAAAATATAAATAAGAGATATATAATACGAATATATTATATACAAAATGCAAGCATTTTTCAGCATTTTTGATTTACATGCTCTTAGATGGTTTCTGAAAACATTCCTTCTAAAGGAAACAAATATTTTTTTTTTCGAAAAGCATCTTTTTTCAGTGCAAGTTTTTTTTTGGAGAAACAGCTTTTTCGAAAACGGATTTACGACATTTTTCGAAAATATTTTCTCGAAACCCTATTTCGAAAATACCTTTTTTGGATGTGTGAGTCGGATTTCCCCAGTACACCCACGGTACATAGTAGGTACTTAGACTTCGGTCTTCGTGGGTGGGCTGTCAGAAGATAAAAAAAATACAGTTCAAATGCGAATTATCTTTTCCCCTTCATGCGCGTATGGATAAATTTATTAATTTTATCTATGTTATTAATATAAAATAAATTTTATTACACTATAAATTTTAATAACTAACATAAAGCTATTCACTTTATAAAGTTAAGGGGGTGATAGGATTTTGTCGTTACGTAACTTGGGGGAGGGAGTCGAAGACTGCGTTACGCATCGTTACAAGGGGGAAAAGGGGGTAAAATTAGTCAAAATTAGCGTTAGGTAATTTATGAATGTCTCCTTATAGGATTTTAAACCCACTCCACAGAAAAAAGAATTGCGTAAAAACCCCATAAAAACGCTTAAAAGCTACACCAAAAAACAAAACAGAGTCCTGACAAAGAAAGTAGGTTAGGACGGAATTGCGAACTAAGTTACGGCACGCGGTAAGTTAAATGAGATGGGCAAGAGGCACGCCGTACGAACTACAAGACGTACCTATGTCTTTGAATGATTCAGCTTTTTAATTTCGGGATCAATGTTCCCGGCACCAGCTAGACGGTAGTATAATAATGTCAATAGATTTTAAAAACATTTGTCACTTTAATTTGTGATAAAATGAACAGATTAAACCAACAACAAAGAGCAAGGTTGATGATCTTATTTAAGGAGGGTCGCGCAGTAAGGAGAATATCCGAAGAAATCGGTTTAACAAAAAGTACCTTTCAGGAACTGAAGCAGAAATGGGAAAATACCGGCTCTCTAAATTAATGCCTGTAAGTGGAAAGAAGAGGACATCAAATGAACAACAAGATAATAACTTGGTAACTTTTTTGGAGAACCATCCCTTCCAAACAGCCATGGAGGCGCAGAGACAAATAAACTTTCCTGGCTCTGTTAGGGTAGCAAGACGCCGTAACAGAAAGATCTAATTTAATAAATCGGTCTGCTGTTAAGGAACCATTTTAACTACAGATAGCAGAGGGTGGGATCTGCTTTGCAATATTTACAGGAGGGGTTGGGGTATTGGGAAAATATTGTTTTCACGGATAAAAAAGACTTTCCTATTGCAATGCGCGGGTAAGACTTTACCGACCTGCAAATACCAGATTTGAAGACAAATACACACAAAGGGATAAAACAAGTGGTAGATTTTCAGCTAATGGGTGGGGACCTCAAGAGGGCTTGGACTTTGTCATCGTATTAATGGCAGATTTACAGCGGAAGTATATATAGATATATTAGAAAACGTTATGCAGCCTTCAGTGAACAATATTTTTCCTCAAAGAAAGAAATTTTATTTATCAACATGACAACAGAACTGTCCTGTCCACATGGCAAGAAGGATTTTGTATTGGGCGCAGGAAAACAATATTCATTTACTACCGTGGCCCTCAAGAAGTCCTGACGTAAATCCGATTGAAAATGTTTGGGGCTACATTGTCAAAAAAAAAAACAAACTAATAAAACAAATGGTTTCCATCCAGAAACTAGTGATTACATGACGCGAAAATCGGGGCCGGACTCAGGTAACTGATTGAAAAGGTAGGTAAATAGAATAAAATTAATATTAGATTTTGTTAGGTTGTATTTATAAATTTTGTTGCTCCTAAAAAATATTTCTTTTTTTTTCAAAAAAATTAACGAACTTCGCAAAAGGAAAAGCACTAAAAAGTATGAAATAATATTGTTACGTATTTATTACTGCGATTAATGGTCAACTTAGTTTTGTTAATTTTTATGATTTTTTTTCTTTTTAGTGCACCTATTTTTCCTCCCTCCCTTTATCTTATTTCCCCCTCTTTAAATTTGTATTTGTATGTTATATTACATTTTCTGACCTCCAGAAATGATATACATACCTATTAGTTTACATTTCTGAAGAAATTCCAACCCGCTCCTTTTACCCCTCCCCTCCCCCTGCCGTTAATTGTTATAACATCCGTTACACAAAGTTAGTTTTTCTGTCATCAATAACCCCGAAAATGTCACATTATTTAACATTGTTGCAGAAATTGCCAACCGCCCCCCCCCCCCCCCCTTAATTTTCATAACACCTATTACACAAAATTATATTTTTTGACCTTAATCACCCCGAAATTGACAACATTTTTGGAAAAACTGCCAATCGCTTCGTCCCCCCCCCCCATTAATTTTTTTGCCACCTGTTAATCTGTTGAACAAAATTAGATTTTCTGACCCCAATAACCTCGAAAATAACACATTTAACATTTTTGGAAAAAATTCCAGCCGCTTTTTTTATTCCCCCGCTCCCCGTTGATTTTTTTAACATATGTTATATATATGTTGTATGACAAAATTAGATTTTCTGACCCAAATAACCCCGAAACTGACATATTTGTTATCATTTTTAAAGAAATTTTCAGCCGTTCCTTTTTATCCCTCCTCCCCGCTGACCTCAATAACCCCGAAAATGACACATTTAACATTTTTGGCAAATTTTCCAGCCGCTACTTTTTATATGACACATTAGTTCATGTTTTTGATGAAACTGTTAATTTAATTGTTAATTTTCATAATAACTATTATCTATTACACAAAATTAGATTTTCTAACCCGTAATAACCCCGGTAATGGCATATTGGTTTACATTTTTGGAAGAAATTGTCAATCGCTCTCTTTTCATCCCCCTCCCCGGTAATTATTTTACTATCTGTTAGACAAAATTAGATCTTCGTACCTCAATAACTCCAAAAATGATACATCTAACATTTTTGGAGAGACTCCTATCCGAACCATTTATCACCCCCCCCCCCCCCCCGTTATAAACAACTGTTAGACAAAATTAGATTTTCTAAGCTCGATAACCCCGAAAATGACATATTAGTTAACATCTTGGAAAAATTTCCAGCCGCTTCTTTCTATCACCCAACACGGTAATTTTCTTAACATTTACTATTAAACAAAATTAGATTTTCTAAAAAGTTATAAAACGTGTTTATTTTTTAGAGTACTTTTACGAAGTTTCAAGGTAATAGAACCGTATAACAATTTTATTCCGTTACAAACTTTGAACCCACATTTCATCCCCATAGGGGTTGCTTTATTAAAAACTGCAAAACACGTGTTTAAACATTTATTTTTTAGAGTACTTCTATGAAGCTTCAAGTTAAATAGGACTTTATACGACCATCTAACATTTTTTCACCATACAAAGTTTGAACCCCTGTTTCACCCCTTTAAGGGTTGAATTTTAAAAACCCTTCCTTAGTGCATGCCTGCGTTATAATATAAGAAATCTCCGTGTAAAATTTCATGTTTCTAGACCCAGCGGTGTGGACTGTGCGTTGATACGTCAGTCGATCAGTCAGTCAATTTCTTCTTTTATATGTATGTAGAAGAAGAATGATGATATCATAATAGCACTAAAATCATAAAGTAGTGAGAGAGCCTATTCTTTCTGCGGATGTCGTTCCGAACTAAGTTACACGTTTAGGGAATGTTTAATTAAAAGAAAATTAGGGTCTTATTGTTTAAAAAAAATGTCTGTGATTCCTCGAATTACACAGAATAAAAAGAAACATCTCGCAGACTAGATTCTAATCATGCCGCTGTTAATTAGCGGAAATGCAAAATTATTTCCCTATTTAAGGTCAAATTTCAATTTAGTATAATTTGTTAATGAACTCAAGAACTTCATTTACATCAACTGTTATTAATTTAAATTGGGAAATTAAATGTAACTTGATTGTACATATTACTAAACAAATTGTCGTTTAATAGCATACTGACTTTTCTTTATTATTGTTAAATGAGATTTTTTATGAGCCATTATTATTCGATTTTTAAATATTTCGTTACAGTTATGGTTGATTTCCCAAAGTAATTTAATTAATAATTAATCAGCTGCACTTTTGCAATCTGATACATCTTAATGTCATTACCCGAGGTGACCTTAAACGGCACACTTATTACATGATTGAGTGCATAAATAAATGCATTGTTCGACAAAAAATGCCCCACTATAGAAATTAAACATTAATGTAGCGGGCCTGAAGCCATGGTAATTTTTACTTACTTTCCAGCGAAACAAGGACATTTTCTTTTTTTTAATACCTATATAAAGCAACGTACAGACTTGAACAGCAATGTTTCGCTGACAACCGCAGCGATCCGAGCATTGAACTATATTTTTGAATGGGGCCGGTGTGTAAGGGACTAACACACTTTTACCCATATTAAAATATAGTTTTGTATGGGAAGGCGTCCGTATTTTGGCCGCGATATGATTCGATTAGAATTTCGTAGTATCTAGTAATTTCGCATGCAATCGGCTGCGAACGTACTCGATCGAATGAATGCATACGATCCAGGGGTAAATTTAAAATTTCGTCTAGGCGGGGGGGGGGGGTCAACGTCACCTCAAGCTACACAAAAGCAGACCAAAAAAAAAACGGGCAAGTTCGCGTGCGACACAGAGCGAATCCAGGTTTTTGCTGGGGGTGCACGTTTTTTCGAAAATGTATTTTCTCAAAAACAGAATTTTTTTGATAATACAGTTATTCGAAAACTGGGGGTGTTTGTTTACCAATTTTTTGTTGGAGACAACTTTTTTTTTAAAAAGTACTTTTCGAAACTACATTTTTTTAAAGAAAATATGTTTTTTGAAAGTACATTTTTCATTGTTTCGAAAAAAACTTAGTTTTTAATTTACTACAGAGTAGCAGTGACAGGGAAACAAACCCGACCAAACACAAAAACGGTTCGTTGATGTTAGTTCCGGATCTTTTTCTGCCCTTTTTTATTAACATTTTCTACGATAGTAGAGCTCATAATTTAATTTTTGAAAACTATGTTTTCGGAAAATGCAATTTTGAAAGATTATTTTTTGACAAAAAAAATA
The DNA here is from genome assembly GCA_963971165.1 of Philopedon plagiatum. NCBI lineage: Eukaryota > Metazoa > Arthropoda > Insecta > Coleoptera > Curculionidae > Philopedon > Philopedon plagiatum. The sequence goes on along the minus strand of OZ020191.1, from coordinate 90,250,278 downwards.
TTTTCGAAAAAATTGTGTAGGTCCGTTGCCGAATAAGCATCTTTCGATAAAGCTGTTTTCGACAAAATTTACTTAATTTAACATCGAAAAAATGATTTTCAAAAAAAAACAGTACACGCGAGAGGACCAATAATTGTTTGATTAATAGAAAAGTGTAAATATTCTAGTATTTTTTTATTTATGCCTTCTGCTTATTTGGGGGCTTACTTGCGTAAGTACAACTTTTCGAAAACCAATTTTTCAAGCACTTTTCAAAAATACTTTTTTTCATAGAACATCTTATTATTATTAATTTTTTCAAGCAACGGCTTTTTGAAAAAAATAATTTACGGGAAACGATGAAACTCAAAATAGGTTGAGTTTGTTGTATGACAAAATTAGATTTTCTGACCCAAATAACCCCGAAACTGACATATTTGTTGTAAATGCAAGCATTTTTCAGCATTTTTGATTTACATGCTCTTAGATGGTTTCTGAAAACATTCCTTCTAAAGGAAACAAATATTTTTTTTTTCGAAAAGCATCTTTTTTCAGTGCAAGTTTTTTTTTGGAGAAACAGCTTTTTCGAAAACGGATTTACGACATTTTTCGAAAATATTTTCTCGAAACCCTATTTCGAAAATACCTTTTTTCAAAAATATCTTAACAGCTTGTTCAAAAGATGCTCTTTTGAAGACAGATTTATGACATTCTCCAAAACACATCTTTCGAGAGTACATTTTTTCAAAAATGTCTTTAAAAAAATAATTTTTCAAAAATAGGTAATTTCTGAAAATGTATTTTTTCGAAAACAGTATTAGGGTATGACCTCTATTAGCTTGGAAAAGGGTAAATAAACAAATATGTCAGTTTCGGGGTTATTTGGGTCAGAAAATCTAATTTTGTCATACAACAAACTCAAACTATTTTGAGTTTCATCGTTTCCCGTAAATTATTTTTTTCAAAAAGCCGTTGCTTGAAAAAATTAATAATAATAAGATGTTCTATGAAAAAAAGTATTTTTGAAAAGTGCTTGAAAAATTGGTTTTCGAAAAGTTGTACTTACGCAAGTAAGCCCCCAAATAAGCAGAAGGCATAAATAAAAAAATACTAGAATATTTACACTTTTCTATTAATCAAACAATTATTGGTCCTCTCGCGTGTACTGTTTTTTTTTTGAAAATCATTTTTTCGATGTTAAATTAAGTAAATTTTGTCGAAAACAGCTTTATCGAAAGATGCTTATTCGGCAACGGACCTACACAATTTTTTCGAAAATATTTTTTTTGTCAAAAAATAATCTTTCAAAATTGCATTTTCCGAAAACATAGTTTTCAAAAATTAAATTATGAGCTCTACTATCGTAGAAAATGTTAATAAAAAAGGGCAGAAAAAGATCCGGAACTAACATCAACGAACCGTTTTTGTGTTTGGTCGGGTTTGTTTCCCTGTCACTGCTACTCTGTAGTAAATTAAAAACTAAGTTTTTTTCGAAACAATGAAAAATGTACTTTCAAAAAACATATTTTCTTTAAAAAAATGTAGTTTCGAAAAGTACTTTTTAAAAAAAAAGTTGTCTCCAACAAAAAATTGGTAAACAAACACCCCCAGTTTTCGAATAACTGTATTATCAAAAAAATTCTGTTTTTGAGAAAATACATTTTCGAAAAAACGTGCACCCCCAGCAAAAACCCGGATTCGCTCTGTGTCGCACGCGAACTTGCCCGTTTTTTTTTTGGTCTGCTTTTGTGTAGCTTGAGGTGACGTTGACCCCCCCCCCCCGCCTAGACGAAATTTTAAATTTACCCCTGGATCGTATGCATTCATTCGATCGAGTACGTTCGCAGCCGATTGCATGCGAAATTACTAGATACTACGAAATTCTAATCGAATCATATCGCGGCCAAAATACGGACGCCTTCCCATACAAAACTATATTTTAATATGGGTAAAAGTGTGTTAGTCCCTTACACACCGGCCCCATTCAAAAATATAGTTCAATGCTCGGATCGCTGCGGTTGTCAGCGAAACATTGCTGTTCAAGTCTGTACGTTGCTTTATATAGGTATTAAAAAAAAGAAAATGTCCTTGTTTCGCTGGAAAGTAAGTAAAAATTACCATGGCTTCAGGCCCGCTACATTAATGTTTAATTTCTATAGTGGGGCATTTTTTGTCGAACAATGCATTTATTTATGCACTCAATCATGTAATAAGTGTGCCGTTTAAGGTCACCTCGGGTAATGACATTAAGATGTATCAGATTGCAAAAGTGCAGCTGATTAATTATTAATTAAATTACTTTGGGAAATCAACCATAACTGTAACGAAATATTTAAAAATCGAATAATAATGGCTCATAAAAAATCTCATTTAACAATAATAAAGAAAAGTCAGTATGCTATTAAACGACAATTTGTTTAGTAATATGTACAATCAAGTTACATTTAATTTCCCAATTTAAATTAATAACAGTTGATGTAAATGAAGTTCTTGAGTTCATTAACAAATTATACGAAATTGAAATTTGACCTTAAATAGGGAAATAATTTTGCATTTCCGCTAATTAACAGCGGCATGATTAGAATCTAGTCTGCGAGATGTTTCTTTTTATTCTGTGTAATTCGAGGAATCACAGACATTTTTTTTAAACAATAAGACCCTAATTTTCTTTTAATTAAACATTCCCTAAACGTGTAACTTAGTTCGGAACGACATCCGCAGAAAGAATAGGCTCTCTCACTACTTTATGATTTTAGTGCTATTATGATATCATCATTCTTCTTCTACATACATATAAAAGAAGAAATTGACTGACTGATCGACTGACGTATCAACGCACAGTCCACACCGCTGGGTCTAGAAACATGAAATTTTACACGGAGATTTCTTATATTATAACGCAGGCATGCACTAAGGAAGGGTTTTTAAAATTCAACCCTTAAAGGGGTGAAACAGGGGTTCAAACTTTGTATGGTGAAAAAATGTTAGATGGTCGTATAAAGTCCTATTTAACTTGAAGCTTCATAGAAGTACTCTAAAAAATAAATGTTTAAACACGTGTTTTGCAGTTTTTAATAAAGCAACCCCTATGGGGATGAAATGTGGGTTCAAAGTTTGTAACGGAATAAAATTGTTATACGGTTCTATTACCTTGAAACTTCGTAAAAGTACTCTAAAAAATAAACACGTTTTATAACTTTTTAGAAAATCTAATTTTGTTTAATAGTAAATGTTAAGAAAATTACCGTGTTGGGTGATAGAAAGAAGCGGCTGGAAATTTTTCCAAGATGTTAACTAATATGTCATTTTCGGGGTTATCGAGCTTAGAAAATCTAATTTTGTCTAACAGTTGTTTATAACGGGGGGGGGGGGGGGGGGGGGGGGTGATAAATGGTTCGGATAGGAGTCTCTCCAAAAATGTTAGATGTATCATTTTTGGAGTTATTGAGGTACGAAGATCTAATTTTGTGTAATAGATAATAGTTATTATGAAAATTAACAATTAAATTAACAGTTTCATCAAAAACATGAACTAATGTGTCATATAAAAAGTAGCGGCTGGAAAATTTGCCAAAAATGTTAAATGTGTCATTTTCGGGGTTATTGAGGTCAGCGGGGAGGAGGGATAAAAAGGAACGGCTGAAAATTTCTTTAAAAATGATAACAAATATGTCAGTTTCGGGGTTATTTGGGTCAGAAAATCTAATTTTGTCATACAACATATATATAACATATGTTAAAAAAAATCAACGGGGAGCGGGGGAATAAAAAAAGCGGCTGGAATTTTTTCCAAAAATGTTAAATGTGTTATTTTCGAGGTTATTGGGGTCAGAAAATCTAATTTTGTTCAACAGATTAACAGGTGGCAAAAAAATTAATGGGGGGGGGGGCCGAAGCGATTGGCAGTTTTTCCAAAAATGTTGTCAATTTCGGGGTGATTAAGGTCAAAAAATATAATTTTGTGTAATAGGTGTTATGAAAACTAAGGGGGGGGGGGGGCGGTTGGCAATTTCTGCAACAATGTTAAATAATGTGACATTTTCGGGGTTATTGATGACAGAAAAACTAACTTTGTGTAACGGATGTTATAAAAATTAACGGCAGGGGGAGGGGAGGGGTAAAAGGAGCGGGTTGGAATTTCTTCAGAAATGTAAACTAATAGGTATGTATATCATTTCTGGAGGTCAGAAAATGTAATATAACATACAAATACAAATTTAAAGAGGGGGAAATAAGATAAAGGGAGGGAGGAAAAATAGGTGCACTAAAAAGAAAAAAATCATAAAAATTAACAAAACTAAGTTGACCATTAATCGCAGTAATAAATACGTAACAATATTATTTCATACTTTTTAGTGCTTTTCCTTTTGCGAAGTTCGTTAATTTTTTTGAAAAAAAAAGAAATATTTTTTAGGAGCAACAAAATTTATAAATACAACCTAACAAAATCTAATATTAATTTTATTCTATTTACCTACCTTTTCAATCAGTTACCTGAGTCCGGCCCCGATTTTCGCGTCATGTAATCACTAGTTTCTGGATGGAAACCATTTGTTTTATTAGTTTGTTTTTTTTTTGACAATGTAGCCCCAAACATTTTCAATCGGATTTACGTCAGGACTTCTTGAGGGCCACGGTAGTTAATGAATATTGTTTTCCTGCGCCCAATACAAAATCCTTCTTGCCATGTGGACAGGACAGTTCTGTTGTCATGTTGATAAATAAAATTTCTTTCTTTGAGGAAAAATATTGTTCACTGAAGGCTGCATAACGTTTTCTAATATATCTATATATACTTCCGCTGTAAATCTGCCATTAATACGATGACAAAGTCCAAGCCCTCTTGAGGTCCCCACCCATTAGCTGAAAATCTACCACTTGTTTTATCCCTTTGTGTGTATTTGTCTTCAAATCTGGTATTTGCAGGTCGGTAAAGTCTTACCCGCGCATTGCAATAGGAAAGTCTTTTTTATCCGTGAAAACAATATTTTCCCAATACCCCAACCCCTCCTGTAAATATTGCAAAGCAGATCCCACCCTCTGCTATCTGTAGTTAAAATGGTTCCTTAACAGCAGACCGATTTATTAAATTAGATCTTTCTGTTACGGCGTCTTGCTACCCTAACAGAGCCAGGAAAGTTTATTTGTCTCTGCGCCTCCATGGCTGTTTGGAAGGGATGGTTCTCCAAAAAAGTTACCAAGTTATTATCTTGTTGTTCATTTGATGTCCTCTTCTTTCCACTTACAGGCATTAATTTAGAGAGCCGGTATTTTCCCATTTCTGCTTCAGTTCCTGAAAGGTACTTTTTGTTAAACCGATTTCTTCGGATATTCTCCTTACTGCGCGACCCTCCTTAAATAAGATCATCAACCTTGCTCTTTGTTGTTGGTTTAATCTGTTCATTTTATCACAAATTAAAGTGACAAATGTTTTTAAAATCTATTGACATTATTATACTACCGTCTAGCTGGTGCCGGGAACATTGATCCCGAAATTAAAAAGCTGAATCATTCAAAGACATAGGTACGTCTTGTAGTTCGTACGGCGTGCCTCTTGCCCATCTCATTTCACTTACCGCGTGCCGTAACTTAGTTCGCAATTCCGTCCTAACCTACTTTCTTTGTCAGGACTCTGTTTTGTTTTTTGGTGTAGCTTTTAAGCGTTTTTATGGGGTTTTTACGCAATTCTTTTTTCTGTGGAGTGGGTTTAAAATCCTATAAGGAGACATTCATAAATTACCTAACGCTAATTTTGACTAATTTTACCCCCTTTTCCCCCTTGTAACGATGCGTAACGCAGTCTTCGACTCCCTCCCCCAAGTTACGTAACGACAAAATCCTATCACCCCCTTAACTTTATAAAGTGAATAGCTTTATGTTAGTTATTAAAATTTATAGTGTAATAAAATTTATTTTATATTAATAACATAGATAAAATTAATAAATTTATCCATACGCGCATGAAGGGGAAAAGATAATTCGCATTTGAACTGTATTTTTTTTATCTTCTGACAGCCCACCCACGAAGACCGAAGTCTACTATGTACCGTGGGTGTACTGGGGAAATCCGACTCACACATCCAGAGCTGGAAACATCTCTAGGGATTTCACCAGCCCTTTAAGAGGATGTGTGGGGTGGTACCGCCTCGGTCGAGGAAGAATTCCTCTACCACCTTCCAACAATTAATAATCACAAAATATCCATGGTCGAAGCGGAATTCGAACCCGCGCCTCTCGGTTGCAACGCTGGCGCCGTACCAACTCGGCCACCGGAGACCCACTCGGCCACCGGAGACCCGGTGGTAAAGTTACGTAACGGTGCCTTAAACACCCCCCAGACTTCTCCGAAACGGCTGGCACCGACCGGATGAGCCCCATCCTCCCCTTTCAGCGTAACGTAATTTATGAATAGTCACTAACGACTCATCAAATCATAACATAGCCTAAGAAACATTGTGTTCAAATTTAGCGCCATAAATTAGATTGCGACAATCGGCAAAATTCGGGATCGATGTTCCCGGCACCGGCTAGACGCGAGTCATTATTATCACTCCATAACAACTTTTAGGTAAAATTCAGGTGATCTAAGAGTTGAATTACATTAGAAAAAATAATGTGTCCGGGATTTTTCGTCCGCAACCGTACATACACACAGGCGCAGACACTTTCGTGTATACTAAAGTATATCGACGTTACACTGATTGGCAAGAGTGGTCAAATAAAAATACGTGTTTCTATAGACAGTATTTTGATCCTTTACTCTTGAATTTAAAGGACTGAATATAAAATAAGTATAAGCTTAATACCAAAAGAACCCTATACTATAGGCTATGGCATAGCATATAATATTCATTGATAAACTTTTCGAAAAGATAATATAAATTTGTAATATCTAGTGCTGGTGAATACACTATGACGAAGCCTGAACAGTAGAGAGGTTATGATTTTTAGTACTCTATGTATGTACCTATGTGTGTATGTATGTATGTGTCCTTGAAGCGCCTGAACTAGTGGACCGATTTTGACAATAATCGGATCAATTTAAATACGCAACTATCATAGGGTACTTTAAATATAAATAAAAGCAAAATGACGGTGTCAGAAGTCGTATTGGTTAAATCAAAAAATTGAAAAGTATTAAGGTAAAAAGTGAGGTACAAATAAGAAAATGATCCTATAAACAAACTTCAAAAATTGCTTTGTTAGGAATATCGGATATTTGGAACATTTTGTTGCAAGCGAATACGCACCTTCAGGGTGAAGTTCTGGCGAAGTTACCAGCAAGATAAATTGTATGTCCGCCTTTTTCTTTCTAATTATATTTATAGAGGCATTGTCATTTACCTTGCTTGTAACTTTGCCTGCATTTGGATAATTTGACCTTAGGGGTAGAATTTAAAAAAGTCCTAAAGCAGGTATTTATTTATTTGAAATATAGAAACTATTGGCGACTCAAATTAAGAACGTGGCGTCCTCTTCAGCCGATTTGCTAACTACTTTAACGGGGAATGTTTTCGTTTCGTCTTTGTCTTCATTATCGTGTTATTTGGCATCTTTCTCAATTTTGTCGTCTAGTGAGCCCTTCTTCCCCATGAAAAATCAGCTGAATGCAGCTGGCTTTCTTAACTTGAGTCGCTAATATTGCAATAGTATAATGGTTCTTGGGATACGGGTGTTATTTTAAAAAGTTTAGAAAATCTTAAAGGGTTTTAAGGATTAAATTTGGCAAAATCCCTTCCCAGTAGGTATGTATGCCATAATAGGAATACGATCCCTAAATTTCATGTCTATAGGTCCAATGGTTTGGGCTGAGCGTTAATGAGTCAGTCGGGACAAATCTATTTATTATGTAGATTATTATAGCTATTCATAATCACTTACACCAGGGTTCACTAAACAGGTTTAAGATTTAGTACTGGTTTACTACTTTACTTAATTATTAATATCTAGATGGTTTTGACAAGTTTTTGTCCTGTCACTGTCAATAAATCGTCATTAAAAACGTATGAGTTATTCTAATATTCCAGCGATTTACTTGGTTTCCAAATGATTTTTATCTTGGAACCAGTGACGGCGCCAGGAAAATTTTAATGGGTGGGCACAAATGGGCCCGATATTTTTGGGGTGGGCATAGGCTCAAGTTTTTTTTTTATCTAAGACATCCCACGTAGACTTCAAGCCTAAGTACTAACGTACCGTAGGTGTCTGAAGAGAAGGGAAATGTAGGCTATTGACACGGGATTTGAAGGATTGGAGGTTGGGACGGGAAGGGAAAACATCTGCAGGCAGTGTGTTCCATAATCTGGAGACCCTAGGTATGAACGAGCGAGAGAAGTGGTCTGTTCTAGGCTTTTGTAGCTGGACAGTAAAGGGATGCATACGTAACGCGCCTCTTGTTGTTCTGTTAGGGACGTTCAAGGGGGGAATAATACCGGCTAGTTCTTCAGAGCAAAATCCGTGGAAGTAGCGGTAGAAAAGGGATAAATCCCCTACAGCGCGGCGATGAGCGAGAGAAGGGAGTTATCTCGTGAGGGTTGGGTCATTGATAAGTCGAATGGCTCTCCTTTGGATAGAATCAAGGATCTTAAGTGTCGAAGGTGATGCCGCTCCCCAGATGTGGGAGCAGTACTCTAGATTAGGTCTTGTTTGGGAAACATAGAGAGTGTATAAGTTAGAAGAGGAGAAGTATTTTCTGGCTCGAAAGAGAAAACCAAGCTTTTTAGCTGCCGATGTGGCTACTGAAGTAATGTGTTTGTGCCAGCTGAGATCATGTTCAAAAGCGACTCCAACAAGATCGAATGTTTCATTGTTTTGTAGGGCTTGGCTATTCATGTGGATGGGGTAAGCGTTGTCAGATTTTTTGCGCGAGGGGAGCAAGACTGGGTTTTGGAGGCGTTGAACTGAACAAGGTTCTTGGCACCCCAGTCTAAGATTAACTGAAGATCTTGGGAAAGGGATAGGTACATAGATCTGCGTCCATTATCCAACTCCTGATTCGAAACTTGTCTGGAAAAATGAATATTGGAGTGAAGAGTACTATCGTCAGCATAACTGTGGATGGGGTTAGTAGTTGAAGAGAGCAGGTCATTAATGTGAAGAAGACACAGGGTTGGTGCCAGGACTGAACCTTGGGGGACACCAGCATTGATAGGATGGAAGTCAGATGAGTGACCGTCAACCACAACAGTTATGCGCCGATTAGAGAGGAAGCTGCCGATCCAGGTACTTAGTTTGGTAGGAATATCGTAAGAAAGTAATTTGTTGAGGAGTGCGGCATGCCATACTTAGTCAAAGGCCTTGGAGATATCAAGAGCAACAATCTGAGATTCGCCATGAAATTCAAGAGACTTGTTCCAGTTATGTGTGACAAAGCTAAGGAGATCAGCTGTGGATCTTTGGTGACGAAATCCGTACTGTCTGTCATGGATGATTTTGTGTTTTTCTAGATATTTTAGAATTTGCAAGTTGATTACTTTCTCCATGACTTTGCTGACAACGGAGAGAAGAGAGATAGGTCTATAATGGGATGGAAGGGACTTGGAACCTTTCTTCGGGACAGGCTGCACACGAGCAGTCTTCCAGCCATCTGGGAAGATACCCCTGTCATAAGAGATCTGGAAAAGACGAGTTAAGATGGGTGCAAGTTCTGGAGCGCATTTTTTTAGAACAATTGCTGGTATGCCATCCAGACCGGAGGACTTTTTGGTGTCAAGGGATAGAAGAATTTTTTTAACTTGTTTGACCTTAAGTATTATATCGGGCATTTTGTGGGGTACAGACTTAGCGGTTGGGAAAGCGAAATTGGGGGGAGGGATCAGGGTGGAATTGGCATCGAATTGTTTGGCGAATAGTTCTGCTTTCCCTTTAGAGGTGGAGATAACTTCGTTGTCAGAGGTCAGGGGAGGAAAAGTGCTTCTGCAGAAGTTCTGACTAATGTTTTTGGCAAGTGACCAGAAAGGTTTGCCGCCGTTGGGACAGGAAAGCACTTTATCTTTTATGCGGTTGTTAAAAGCATTTTTGGACTCTAAGATAGTTTGGTTGTATTGATTTCTGGCCTCGGTGAAAATTTGACGATTTTCGGGTGTAGGATTTTGAAGATACCTTTTGTGAGCTTGGGCTTTTTTGAGCCTGGCTTTGTCACAGCCCTTGGAGAACCATGGCTTTTGATGGTGGAGTTTAGGTTTCTTGCGGGTATGTGGAATGAAACCTTCAATACCTGCTTGAATAATGTCTGTGATATGAGAGCAAATTTCGGAGGGATCGGGAGTGGAAAAACAGACAGGGTTCCAAGGGAAAGCAGAGAAGAAGTTTCGAAGACCATCGCAGTCGGCAGAATTGTAGTGCCAGATCGTGCGTTCTGGCATGATTTCAGCAAACTCGGGATGTATAGGACAAGAGACGGTAATGAGGCCATGATCTGAACGACCAAGGGGAGCGCATACAGATGTTAAGTAAGGCTCAGGATGGGTGGTAAGAAAAAGATCTAGAGGATTTGCATTATTTTCTTGCATTTTGTTCGTTTCTGTCCGAATCTGATTCGCTTATTTCACTAGCCTCACTCTCACTAGCAGCATACTCATAAGCGTCAACAAAATTGGAGAGGTCTTCAACGAGTTCAGGTTATTTTTTTTCAGATCAGATTCATTAAGCTCCGATGGCTTACTTGTTGCGATGTAACTGGATGATGCCTGGTCTTCCGGCTGCTCCTTCAGAGTCGAATTTATTTCACTATTTTATGGCACATCCAGCACATCAAAAGATTTTATTTTTTTATTTTTATTCAAAAAATCTAATACATTTCCGTAACGTTTGCTCATTTTAGCTAACTATGTATTAATTAGTTACTTCGTTCATATAACAAAAATTGTACTTTTCACAACTCAAACTATTACTATCTAAAAACTACAACGAATAAACAAACTGCCTTGCCTGCGCCTCTTCGACACGACCGACACGAAAACTTTAGCTAAATTGAATAACTGAATTTAAATTAAATAAAAATCTGTATTTAAAAATAAATCCCTAACACAAAATATATATGGCAATGTTTAACGACGTCGCACTGTTTTCGGTATCTTTAACTAGACGTGCCGCTGCATTATCAAAGGGTCGCCGACGCATTCATTATATGAAGCGACAAGCCGACAATCAAAAACGGCGGCCGACACGCGACTTATTTTTTGCTTTATAAATAAATGGAAAAATATGAATAGGGCTGCCGGGCAGGACATAATTATTTTAATAAAATAAAGTAGGTATTTGTTACAAAATATTTGAATTATTTTAATATATAAGGATTTTAACCAATGCTGAAAAATAAAAATGATTGTGCATTATCTTATGTGTTATATATGAACTAATCACCTAAGCGAAATTGGGTGGGCACATGGGTGGACACCTGCAGTTCCAGGGTGGGCCCGTGCCCACCCTGGCCCCCCCCCTGGCGCCGTCACTGCTTGGAACCCGTTTTTATTCTTGTTATTGTGTAAAATACATACTTAAATTTTACTTTTCTTAATACACGTGCAAAAAGACTAACCGCGGGTGGCAGAAAGAAAATTTCTTTCGTGATTAACTAAAAACCTGATAAATTTAACACGTTGTTAAATTCCAGGTCCAGTATTAAATACCGGGCCTGCTTCGATTCAAATTTCGGCACCGATCCACGATTCGGATCTAATCGTGTCACATCGGGAAAATTCGAACGATAAACGACAGATTTTAATGTCGACACAGCGTTTTGTATTTCTTGTAAAGCGATTTTGTATCAAAGAAAATATTTTTGTATGTTAAAATGGGAAAATAGGTAAGGCGAATAGAAAATTTACACAAAAATAGAAGAAAATAAACTTCTAAACATATATTTTTTAAGGTAAGTAGTATGACACCCTTGAACCATCGACTAGTGTAGACCCTGGAAAATTTTTATAATTTTTCTATTAATTTTTAAAATCTGTGTTAAAATGCTTTGCATAAAAAAATTTCTGCTTTTCATCTCCCTTAAACACTATCCTCTTGTCTTCATTATCCATTTATGTGCTTGTTTTAGGTACATAGAAATAGGATTGTATTATTTCTAACGAATATTAATTCCTAACCCAAGCAAACCAGACTTTTGATGAAAGATAAGGCACACAAGTATCATAAATATATTTCCTTAGACTTGGTAAACTTACATGTAAGGCATGGAGTCCTAAATGGATATTATTTGAGAGATTATCCTAGCAACAAAATTCTGTGAAATACAAGGGGAGTTTGGAAGTTTGTTGTTATTTTCTTGATAAGGAAAATATTGTCATTAATATTCTATCACTCACTACTTACCTCAAGTTCTATGTTTACCCTTTACCCATAATAGCTAGCATGCATACTATATTTTTTTGTCCAGTGCCTCTGACAAAACAGTTTTGTCTGGGTAAGCAGTGCCGTAGCTAGGTGTAGGCAGACTAGGCCCTTGATTGGGCGCTTGTGGCAAGGGACGCCAAATAAAAAAACTATAGAGTCCATAAGCTAATTAGCTCTTGTTATAGGGGTGCAAAATTCCTGGCTTGCCTTCAGTCAAATTTAACCTAGCAACGGCACTGTGGGTAAGCATCCTGGTCAATTTATAAACCTAATTACTGGTAGTACAAATCACAAATAAACTTTTTGTAACTATTTGGCACGCTTAACTTGTAGACTGTTCATTTAATCCACCACAAATTCATTCAAAATTAAGTTCCAAGTAAAATATTTCTCATTTAATAAACATTTTGCTCGTTATTACATATTCAGAGTTTGAAGATGGGAATTTTTCTGTTACACATTTACTTAGCTACGATTTTTATCATACTAATGTAAATCATATTGTTACTTTTAAGAATGAAATATCTATGAACAAGATATTTACATTTACCTGGGTTGTTGTGCATAGTGTGTTTATTAAGATTACTATGTAATCATGTACGTATACTTTTACATGTTATTATTTGTTCCGTTTTCTTTTGTTACAGGTTATAGATAAGTCACAGAGAATATATCAAAGATGTAATGTGAAGATTGGCTCAAAATAATATAGGTACCTACTGGTGATAGATGTTGAAATATTTTATAAATAGAAATTTGTTACTTTTACATAAATAAACTATGTTCTAGGATTTTTTAAAATATAAGTTTACATCAATTTATATCAATACTTTTGTTCATTTTTATTTCCTGATAATTTATAAAACTAGAAATGTTCCATAAAGAAAATTACAAGGGTAATTTCAATCATTTTTTCAATTTGATTTGTGGTATTAATCTTATTTTTAAATTTAAAAAAGTCGAATAGGGCAACATAAAATCTGTCCATTTGTGTTGCATGAAACTGCACTAACCTACACTTTTTTTATGTAAGAAAACATCAATTAGAAAAAATCTGTGCAAGTTACTGCAGTTTCAACACAAAAGGTTTGTTCTTTTGTATTACACAATTTGCACCAACCTGCACTGATTTTTTTCCAATGGGTGTCTCCAACAAATAAAAAAACTGTAGGTTAGTGCAGTTTTGTGCAACACAAAAGGTTTGTCCTTTAATACTGCACTAACCTGCACTTCTTTTTTTTTATTTGTAGGAGATACCCATTAGCAAAAAACAGTGCAGATTAGTACAGGTTCATACAGCACAAGAGAACAAACCTAAAAGTGTAGGTATATAATTTTAATTGATCCTGGTCACATTTCGTTTATTCGTTTGTGTTACACAAAGTTGCATTAACGTAAATTGATTGTTTTTATTGGGTGTCTTCTACAAACAAAAAAGAAGGTTGTGTTAGTGCAGTTTCGCGCAATACAAACGAACAAACCTATTAAACGTCTCAGCAATGGGACTCCTAAAGGTCGTAGAATTCTATTTGTAGGGACAAAGCGATATTTTTTCGCTCTGTTTTACGTTCGCTGTCAAATGATCGGCAGACAAAAACAACACGATCGCTTTGTGTCGATTATAGAAAACTATAATCTCCCCGAGTAGGGGCCCTGTCTCGTATTCAATTCACTGGATCGATCCGGACAATTTTATGACACTTCAATACTTCAATGTTATTTTATCTCTTTCTACTACCTTTCTTCATTTATTTACGTATTTCGCTAGAAATTCCTAAACCTATCCGAATCGATTCAATTTTCGTCCATCGAATACGCCTCAGACCACAACCGTCTTAGGTAGAGGCGTTTGTGGTAGAGCGTTTTCCGATTGTAACCGGTAAACTCTGAAAAACGCCTGGTATGTCAAAATTCAAAACCACAGGAAAATAAAGGGGTAACATGTAGTGTGGTTGGGTTGGGTGGCGAGCTGGTCAACCTGTCACGTGGATGAGGGCTAACAATAACTGGAAGAGAAAGAGAGGAATGTTTGAGGTTACATCACAAATGTCTTTGGAATCCGTGGTTTACAAACGATCTTATTTTGTTTATATTTTAAAAAAGCTTTAGTTCTCTGTACAAACCCTTTATTTTTCTATGGTTTATAGTTAGGTTATGGTTTATTGTTATTGTAGGTATAGGCGGCCGTGAAAAGAAAAACAAAAGAAGGATTTATATAAAAATTGCTTGAATTCCAACCTTTTTACTTTTGTAAATAATACAGTAGGTACCTAATTTTGATTTTGTTATAATGACAAAAATAGATCAAAAAATAACTACCTCTATGCTATGACTTTATTATTTTTAAATGAAGAAAGGCAAGGAAAAATTACTTGCCAATTCGGATATTCAGTGTTGAAAAAAAATAAGCAAAAGCAAATTAGCAGAATCCTAATCTATGTTTTTATAGAAGACTAGTAGGAAAATTGTTTTAACTATACCTAATATTGTGATAAAGAATAGTTTATAGCCAAGAAGGATTTTGGCATTAGAATATTATTTTTGCACAAGTCCAACAACAAAATAATGGTACTTATAAGGAGTAATTTTGGTATGTTTGTTGTCACATGTTGATGATGAAAGGTATATTTTTTAGTAAAATTCACATTATAAATGATGAACTTTATTTTTCTTACATTCTTTGTTAGTGTGTGAAGGTATCTGCAATAAAAGTGTATATATAGTTTTATTTTAAAATATTGTAGGAAGAATTTTTCTTTCAATTTCTTGTATTGGAACATAAAATTTTGCCAAAGTACCAATATTTTATTGAAAATGTTTCCAGAAACGTGACGTTAATTACACCATATTGTGTAATTAGTTTAATTCATCGTTAATTTCTCTCTTCGTTAAAAACAAATAAAAAAGGAAACCACACCTTGGTTTTGTAATGGCAATTGTCAGATTAGTTCTTCTTCTTAGGTAAAAATTAACGCTGAATTAGGATTTAACGCTTAATTAAAAGTTTTCTGCAAAATTCATTGTTAATTTCTCTCTTCGTTAAAAACAAATGAAAAAGTAAACAACACCTTGGTTTTGTAGTGGCAATTGTCAGTTTAGTTCTTGAATAGCTAAAAATTTGAGCAGTTGTCGAAGGAAAAAATTTAACGCTGTGTCAAACTGAACATATTTTGTTTTTAACGATGAATTAGGATTTAACGCTTAATTAAAGTTTTCTGCAACCGGCTGTCAGAAATAAACTCTTAAAACAAAACTTTGTTTTCTTATATTTACACTTATTAGTTTAAAACCTTTATTCAAAGGTGTATTCGTGAGAGGGGTTGGGGGAGCACCCCCCCCCCCCCTAGGCTCCCAAATCTGCAAACTAGCGTACAAGTTGACTATTGAGACCCAAAACATCGACAGTTGAGTTGTGGGAAAACTGGCAAAAAGCCGACCATTTGTAAAAACCGCCGACAATTTTCGACAAGGGTTTGCAAAAAATGTTGACAATTTGGATAGTGGATCCCAGGGTTACAGACCACGGATAGTAAGTACATATTGCGCACTATTAGTTCCTATGATTACGGCGGGACTGTAAAATTTACTTACAATCCATAGGCGGTAAGGTCACAATGTCACAAAAATCACGGTTTATTTCTTACTGTCGCAGATATTGCAAATAATACTGTATACATCATGGAATGTAAATTATTTTTGCCAAGTCTCCAATGCTTAGGGAAAAAACATCAGCAACAGCTTTCTGTTTCCCTAAATGCATTTTGCACGACAAACTTAATAAGTACCTACTTACGTTCCTTGATGTTATTATACACATTTTCGATACTACGGGATTTATTACATATTGACATTTTTAGAATAAATACCATTTATTAGAAATGATGACTACTAAATACAGGGTTATAATTTCAGTAAAATCTATTCAAAACTAAAATGACCCAAATTAAAAAGAACATTTTAACCTCCTGTTGCTTCTTAATAAAACAGTCCCAGATGTTATTTATTTTAGCGCCATCACTTTTCTCTTATCGATTGTAAATAACTGAAGTCCCTTAAAAGATTCAACAAAGGGCGGTATCTGGCATACTTATCTTTTACGAAATAGCTACATGTACTCTTTCCGAGAAGGACTACATAATCTTTTTGAGTTTCATCAATAAACATGACACCATTGACTTTTTGCTTTTATTACTTTTTAATTTATAGCCTGTTTAAATTACGAGTCGAGTTGGTGAGAAATTTGTTGTACACTTGCAATTATTAGATATAAACTTAATAAACGAGGATTTATTCTGATTCCTATTATCAACTGTTTAAATAGCACAGAAAGTCGAGTTGAAGGTGGTAAGTTATTAGCATTACCTATTAACATGACACATTCTTCCCATTTTCTCTATTTTTTTTATCTAAGACATCCATGGGCGTACCCAGCGAGGGGCAGGGGGGGGGGGGGAGCTGCCCCCCCCTAGAAATTTATAAATTATAAAAAAGCACCGCTAAGTGCAGAAAATAAAAAAATCAAAATAAACCACTATGGTTTTACTAAAAAAATAGGACACTTCTACTAAAATATATTCATATACGTAAGTCAAACGCAGCGCACTGCACAGCCTATTAGATTTGCAATTGGCGGAATTAGCCAAGAAATATGAATTTTCTATTACGACCCTGGCCATTTGCACCTGCCGAGTCAGCTGAGTGCACTGCCGAGTGCCGATGCCGTTTGTTATTTTTGTTTTGCCAACCGAATTATAGAGTGGAGTGGGAGACATTCCGATCCGATGCGTCCGACTCCGAATTCGGAACGTCGAAATCTTAACCTTGCAAAGTCGGGAATTTGTTGTATTGTGTTGTTTTTCTAATGGAATTTAATTATTTTCATTTGGTGTAGGCACTATCAGGGATGTTAATTTGTTTGTGCAAGTACTGCAAGTAGACTTAATTTACTTAGTTGTTGATAAACGTCTATGTAGTTAGCAGTTACGTTACACTAGTAAACATTGTGAGAAATTTATATTAAATTGTACTGTAACGAAAATGACCCTGAGTCCGCCCCTGACTCTTCCCGGCCGCGTGGAGAATTCTCGAGACGCAGCGCGAAGCTTCGACACGCTGCGGAGCGCCGGGATTCGGAGAAAATGCATGAGCCTTCCGACACCGACTAATTAGAGGCGATTCGAGTAGCAGGCGCTTCGGATATAAAAGGAACAATGTTGGGCGGCGAGGGCAGATTTCGCCAGTGCCGGGTTAAAGAATAGAAGACTTTTATAAATAAATACAAGGCGTTACATAAACTAGTTATTGTGTTTACATAAATTAATCAAAGTGTAAATAAATTAGTAGAATTTTAGTTAAGTGTTAATAAAAGTATAGTTTTAATTAATTGGCAGCTTTTATCACATCGTAGTCGAACAAGTCCACGCTAAAAACGTTACAGTACTTATTGGAAAATCAGCTGAATCTACCTATTCCGGGCATCTCGGTATCTCCACACTGATAAATGGATATCAGGAAATTTTTTCAAACAGGTAAGTTAAAGTTAGTAAGTTACATTCGACGACATTTGTGATTTTCTATTATTTTCTATAATAGGTAACCTATACAGGGGGTTGTGTTTCATAATAACATGCTAATATTTAAGGGGGTGGTTCTTGGACCCAATTTAAGAAAAAAACTTTATATGAACGTATGTCCTAAACGAAACATCTTAACTTTTGAGATACAAGGTGTTGACAATTTTAACAAAAATTTCCTTTTTTGTAATATCTGTAAATTCCAATTAAAAAAACAAAATGTTTTTTCTATTACATGTAAAACAAAACACTAACATGGATATCACTCACACTGTATAAAATACTAATAGCAGCATTATTGTGTTTTGCAGCTACTAAAACTCTCAAGAGGAAAAAAGAACATGACAGTAGCAGCGGGAGCGATGATAACAATGATCAAATTTCATCGCCAAGCTCATCTAAAACTGAATCTGAGCAACCGTTAAATTCTTTGAGATCTAAGAAAGTCACTGCTCCTAATTTAGAATCTTTACCGTCAACATCTGCCTCTGTAGTCAATCCCGAAATTGAAGAGAATGATGGTTGCCACGAAAATGACTTGGGTCGTTATGTAGGAAAAACATTTCACCTGATGATGGAAAGAAAAAAGGAGTTGTTAAAAAATCCGTGGGTTCCACCCAAGAATTACGATTTTGCAGCCGATGCCAGTCATTTGCGAAGAAAATTTAATTATGCTTGGTTAGATCAATACACACCATGGTTAGTGTATTCCAAGCGACTAAAGGGTGCTCTGTGTAAGCACTGTGTGTTATTTCCTCCTTCCACTGGGACAGTAAGGGGAGTGTTAGGTTCATTTATGATCAGACCATTTACGAAGTTTAGGAATATGCACGAGGATTGTCGTAAACATGCCACCAATAACTTTCACAAATCTGCATCTGCTGCTGCAAAGGCCTTTCTCGAAAATATACCTGTGGACATTCAAGTTCAAAGTTTCCACCAAAAAACAATCGAAGAGAACAAGCAAATATTGGCCTCCATTATTTCCTGTGTAGTATTCTGTGGCACCCACGATATGCCTCTAAGAGGAAAAGAAGCAGATGAGGGAGTTTTTTTCGATCTAATGAATTTGCGAGTTGAGTCGGGCGACATCAAATTAAAGAATCACCTGGAAAAGTGTCGTAGAAATGCTGTTTATACGTCACCAAAAATACAAAACCAACTGATATATTTATGTGGCGAAGTTATTAGGGAGAGTGTGATAAATGGTGCTAAGAAAGCCATGTTCTACACAGTTTTAGCCGACGAGACAGCCGACGTTTCAGGAAAGGAGCAGCTATCCATTGGCTTGCGTTTCTATGATGAAAGTAAAAAAAAGTCCGAGAAGAATTTGTGGGTTTTGTGGAGCTGACAGCACAGGATGCCCCAGCAATTGCCAATGCAATAGACAATGTTTTGGTTAGCCATAATTTTTCACCGCAAAGTTGTGTAGGACTTGGTTTTGATGGCTGCGCTACAATGGCGGGCAAAGAGGGTGGCGTACAAGCGATTTTAAGGAAAAAGTACACACGAGCATTATTTTTTCATTGCTCAAACCATAAAATAAATCTTGTTGTCAATGATGCAAATAATGTTCCGGAAATTAGAAACACTATTGGCACCGTAAAGGATGTTATAACCTTTTTCAGGGAATCCACCACTCGCAGAAGTTCCGCTCCTAATCTATCACGACTGTGTGAGACTAGATGGTCTGAAAAATACAAAAGTATTCGCTTATTTGCAGAAAATTTCCCCGAGATTGTGAAATCACTTGAAAAACTGTCTATCGAAGGAAACTACGCCACGAGAAAATCTGCGTACCAGTTGCATTCCGCCGTTACCAAACCCTCACTAATTGTTGCCCTAACTACACGGAAAAAAGAAAATACTCATTTCAGGTCTATTAATCTCAGTTTAAGACTAAGTTAGCTTTGTATATACTCAAGAAGATATCGTTTTAAAAAGAGAATATGAAAATCTTGAAAGGCAGAGCGACATTTTGTTACTTTGAAAGGATCTTATACACAAATTGAGTATTTATATTATCAATCCATGCATAACAAATCTTCAGGATGAGTAGATATTATTTTTAAAATACTCAGTTATATTTTTAAACTGTAAATATGTACCCTTCAAAATAAACATATATATACTAATTTTAAACATTTTGAAACATTCAATTTGATTCATTCATATACTCAATATACTCAAATTGAGCATTTATATTATCTGTTCATTTATAGCAAATCTTCAGGCTAAGTAGATACTTTTAAACTGTAAATATCTACTCTTTAAAATAAAGATAAATTCGAAGGAAGCCTGTAATGGAGAAATTATGGTTCTTGGAATTAGGCCGTGTCAAGCTGTTACATTACTTTCCGACGTTTCACCAACGATTCCACGGGGCATCTTCAGGAATGTTATAAGGGATGAGAACTCTGAATGAATAAATTGATACATACAATATTTTTGAAAATAAATGAACTGCGTTTTACCAGTTTAAAAATTAATATTCGGTCTTATTCACGAGGAAAAAAATAAACTAGTTAAGTGAAATAAAAACGATTTATTCTTTTTTAATAATAAATGGAAAGGTACACATTTGTAACACAAATGAACATATTTTCTACGTAAAACATACAGGTAGTGTATTAAAAACTAAAACTAAACACAAAACGCTATATTTCTGATTTAAATGACATATTTATAATAAAGAAATAACTGGTACATCGGTACATACATGAAAGTCTGAATGATTGCGTCAGGGACTCCCCATTGTTCTAAAATTTCTTCAACGCCCATGGCTCTATGACAACAAACACGAAAGTACCTGCATCCAGTGCATCCACAACCCAACGTGATATTAAAATGATTGTCGCGATGCCGCGATGTTCGCCTTATTTCGGTTGATTTCGTAGTATGGCGGAAATGGTTAAGCTAGGAATAAGTATTTCGGGATATTAAAACTTTCATATTTAGATTATACTATCGAATAGCAGCTTAAATTGAGTATTCTAAAATTTCAAATCAAATAGTTATCATGCCTTGTTTAGAGAATATAACACTTTACTTAGAAGTTACCAATTTTTATTTTAAAAATAACTTTTATTCAAAGTGAAAATGTACAACACCTTGAAATACAGATATGAGCGAATCAAACAAAAATGTTCAAATACTTGTTTTAAAATTAGCTTTCTTAAAGTAAAAATATATGTTGAAGATATGAAAATCTTGTTTCAAATATTTTCATATGTTTAGCTTAAGGTTGTTTCCTTCAAATAAGATTTTATTGTTTTAATCTAAGTAAATATACCTGAAAATATGCAAATGTTCTATTTGAGAATATGTTTTTTTCTGTGTATAATTGCAAAATATTCAGCTTTACTGGAGCCGGTTGTTAATGCCTTGCAAGCAAAAACTATGGATTTAATTAAGTTGCAAGAACATCTGAACGTAATCCTTAACGTACTGAAGAAAAACCGTGAAGATGCCGACCTAGTTACTGATGAAGTACTTAAAAAAGCACAAGATTTTGCATTGGAATTGGAAATAGAAATTTCTATCCCTCGAATTACCAAGAGGCAAATACATAGAAACAATCCTCCATCAGACTGTGATAGTGACTACTGGAAACGTTCGTTAATTATACCGTATCTGGATTCAATTATAGCCTCTTTAAATATTCGCTTTTCTCAAGAACATACTCCAGCGTTTGCCTTGACAAAAATACATCCATTATATATGCTCGACATGGAAACCAATCAAGTAGAACAAAATGCACAATATTTTACCCAGTTTTATCAATTGGATGATATTACTGCGGAAATGGACCTATGGTATAATTTGTGGAAGGAAAAAAAGTCAACTGAGGACCAGCTAAAAGACGTCGAAATAACTGACCTTCTCGACGAGACCGATGTTTTTATCCCATCCTAAAACAGGCACTTTTGATTTTAATTTAATCACAATTCCATGCACCACGGCCACTGTAGAACGATCCTTCAGTATTCGTAGAAGAGTGAAGACTTGGTTGAGAAGTACCATGGGAGAGGAAAGGCTAACAGGATTATGTCTGATGAGTGTGCATCGTGATTTAATTAAATCAAATCGAGAGCAATTTGAAAATCAAGTTTTAAATAAATTTGCGACAAATCTAAGAAAATTGTTATTGAAGTAAAAATTAAGCGAGTTATGTCAAAATTTAGTAAGTAAAAAGAGAAATGCAAAATCCATTGTTTTTTTTTTTGGTCAGCCCCCCCCCCCCTATTTCAGATCCTGGGTACGCCCTTGAAGACATCCCACGTAGACTTCAAGCCTAAGGACTAACGTACCATGGGCGTCTGAAGAGAAGGGAAATGTAGTCTATTGACACAGGATTTAAAGGACTGGAAGTTGGGACGGGGAGGGAAAACTTCTGCAGGAAATTTATTCCATTATCTGAAGACCCTAGGAATGAATGAGCGAGAGAAGTGATCTGTTCTAGGCTTTTGTAGCTGGACAGTAAAGGGATGCATACGTAACGCGACTCTTGTTATTGTGTAAGGAACAGTCAAGGGAGGAATAATACCGGCTAGTTCTTCAGAGCAAAATCCATGAAAGTACCGGTAGAAAAGGGATAAATCCCCAACAGCGCGGCGATGAGCGAGAGAAGGAAGATTTCTTTCAGGAGATGTACTTGGGTGTCTACATTCGAACCCATTCACTTTTAAGAATATATCCCCAATAGTCAAGGTACCACTACGGAGTTAACTTTATAACTTTTTTCCGCCTTTATTTTTCGTTTTTTGCCATCTGCGCAGTAGACCAAAATGCGTACCACGCGCAAACCGAGCGTGCTAGACATGCGCACGGAATTTCAGGAGATGGACTTTGGTGTCTACATTTGAATCCATTCACTTTTAAGAATATATTCCCAATAGTCAAGGTACCACTACGTATTTAACTTTATAACTTCATTCCCAAGTTTTTTTCGACTTTGTTTTTAGTTATTTGCCATCTGCGCAGTGGACCAAAATGCGTACCACGCGCAAACCAAGAGGGCTGGACATGCGCACGAAATTTCAGGGAATGTACGTTGGTGTCTGCATTCAAACCTACCCACTTTCAAGAATATATCCCCAATACTAAAACTACAACTACATATTTAACATATTTCTACGATTTTATGACGTCTTACTTTTTTGAACATTCTTAACTATGTGACATTGTGACACCGCAAACAAGAATATGGGATGAAACATCAGCACATTTATTAAAAATATATAAACACAATCTTACGGTGGTACAGAACCCTATATGCGCGAGTCGAACTCGCACATAACAGTTTTTTATTCTACACGATCAAAGCAAGGCCCATGAATGAAATTATTTTTGTGAAATACCATATACGTACGTGCATATTTTCGTCATTGACGCCTCTGGGAACAGACCAACCGTGTCAGGCTTTTCAGACACCCTGAATGGTATAACTGTAACCGAAGTATTTTCGTATTTCGCATTTTCAAATAACACAATGTGGGTAAATAAATATTTGTATTTTATTTTCAAATCTAATCCTAATTTTATTTCCAACTAGGTTAGAGCCGGAATATCCCCCGTTTGCAAAGCTTTATTTATTACCTTTACGCACGCAAAAAATTTTGTACGGTTAAATACTAAAATTGTAAGATTAGACTCTACAAAAAAAGGGACATATAGGGACGGTAACAAGTAACAAGGAATGTAACTAGATAGCACAAAATTGTTATTGCATGACTTGTTTGATTGTTAGACAAGTATTAGCAAATTGTAGGATATCATTTGAGAAACTGCTTTTGTAAGTGCTATATTTAAGAAGTAAAAGTTTTTACAATAAAAATAACAAGTTGTCATTGTTTGTGATAATGACATTCATTGCTTGTAAAAATAAAATTTAAAATTTAAAGCAATGGCCAGACGTAATTGTAAGGCTTCTTCCTACAATATCAAACCACTGCACTGGAGCGATAAATTGTAAGGTTATTTTGCAATTTGTGAGGTAATTTCCTGTAAAATTGTAAGACCTGGTTTTACTTTTTGGTGAATCTGTAGGAACAAATTATGCAGGTAGGAGAACCACAATTTTTATATCATTTTTTAAAAATTATGCTAGGACTAGTCCTACATTTTATAGGCCGTACAGTGACAGATTATAGGATGGTCTAATACTTTATTTAACCTAGCCTTACAACATTGCTGTATCAGCTTTCTAAATTGCAATACATAGTTCCACAAGATTGTAGTATATATATATTTTTTAATTTTTAAATAATTGCAAAAACTTAATGAAAACCAACGCAAATTATCCACTTGGTTGTATTTTAACTTATCTTTATCTCGCTTTTTAAAAGAAATAAAAAATCACAAATTCAAAAGTATTTCTGTAAGTTTTAGCCTTAAAATAAAACTGTTACGCATCATATGTCTGCAATATGACATTAACTTTTATACATTTTCGTCCAGATATATATATATATATATATATATATATATATATATATATATATATATATATATATATATATATATATATATATATATATATATATATATATATATATATATAGCGTGTCTTCGGAAGTTCTTACGAAATGGAAAAAATTTTTATTATTGATTTTACGAAAAAAAGGGCCTCTTTATAAAAAGTTCTGCATCGTGAGAAAATAGCATTTCCATTCAAAAATTTGATCTAGTACATACAGGGTGGCTCAAAAATGTAAAAGTCCTAATACACGTGAAGCTAAAAAGACATAAAATCGTTGTTTAAAGGTACACTGACACTGCAAATGTGCTGAATTAACTTTTTGTGTTAGTAAATTAGGTTTGGAACATACAGGAGGTCCCAAAAATAAAATAATTTTTTTTTATTGCCTTTACAAAAAAAGTAAACCTTCGTAAAAAGTTCTACCTTGTAAAAAAAGAGCATGGTTATTTATAAACTTGATGTAGGACAATACAGGGTGGCTTAAACAGCTGAAAATCACAATTTAAATTTAAATTATTTTGCCACCTGTATGTCCTATATAAAATTTTTGAATAACCATGCTCTTTTTTCACAATGTAGAACTTTTTATGGAGATACACTTTTTTTGTAAAGGCAATAAAAAAAAATTAATTTTATTTTTAGGACCTCCTGTATGTTCCAAACCTAATTTACTAACATAAAAAAGTTCATTCTAGCACATTAGCAGTGTCAGTGTACCTTTAAATAACGATTTTATGTCTTTTTAGCTTCACGTGTATTAGGACTTTTACATTTTTGAGCCACTCTGTATGTACTAGATCAAATTTTTGAATGGAAATGCTATTTTCTCACGATGCAGAACTTTTTATAAAGAGGCACTTTTTTTCGTAAAATCAATAACAAAAATTTTTTCCATTTGGTAAGAACTTCCGAAGATATGCTGTACACATGAAGAGGCACTTTTTTTCATAAAATCAGTAATACATTTTTTTTCCATATGGTAAGAACTTCCGAAGACACGCTGTCATCATATATATATATATATATATATATATATATATATATATATATATATATATATATATATATATATATATATATATATATATATGGACGAAAATGTATAAAAGTTAATATCACATTGCAGACATATGATGCGTTGGTTTTCATTAAGTTTTTGCAATTATTTAAAAATTTAAATACTTGTACCGTCTTAATGGCAAAATGTAATTCTGTTTAATCGTTTTTTATACTTTCGTAAATTACAAGCAGTACAAAGCCATTCAAACACAAGACTTAATTGGTGGAACTGATGCATCCAACCTGTGAAAGTGTAAACCTTTTTGTAAAACTATAAAGGCATACGAAATGTTACTAAAACGAAAATTTAATTTTTAGTTTTCATTTTTCTGTAATTAGGTAACATGTTCCACTAGTCATTATATCAGATTAGGTAGGTATACAACTTATAAAATATAAATACAAAAAAAAAACATGAAAATCAAAAATAACCAAAATACTTACACATGGTCATTCAAAATACATGCTTTATATTTTAAATTGAACATTTTTCGGGAAAAATGCTTAAAAATTGCTGTCCCCCACCCTTATCACCAGACGGATCACTTAGAAAAATCTGAAAAAAAACATAAACATTGAGAATTAGGTGTAGATTGAGCGAAAATGATCAGGATTGAAAAATTCTAGCGCGATCAATTGTTATAAACAATTGAATTGTTTATTTCCTTATAACTGCTGAACCATTGGTTTTAGAGAAAAAATCTTTCTACAAAAAAAATTAATCACGATGTAAGAAACAATTTTTGTCCTTACACGTTTTTCAAAATTTTTAATTTGTCCCACTCAGCTCCGCGCATACGCGATGTGATACGGCGTTGGTGCCGTCCGTCGGCGGCGGGTAGCGCGGCAGATGGGCGGAGATCGGGCGGCCGAGATAGCACGGAACACTAATTGCGCAAGGAGGTATAGCTTGCACTTGACCGATTGTTTAATTTAATAAATTAATAATATAACATTGGCGAAACACATTATAAAAACGTTTTCAGGTTATTTAATAACAGTCATGCGTCAAAATGTGACCGAAAACTTGCCCCAAAAACTTAAAAATTATCATTAAATCAATCAACAATTAATGTTGGTTCTCCTTTAGTTTAATTTACTTTCATGCTTAATTTCTGAACATAAATGCTATAATAATATAATTGCACTTCATTTGTTAGATTTATCTTATTATAATTTAATTTCTCTGCATAATTCCATTTAGAGATGTTCCGCCATATTGCAAATTAAGAAACGTACAAAGACGGCGACCACAAGAAGATTGTATTATTATTTATTACATTAAATTACTTTTATTTGATATATTAAGTTAAATTTCTTACCTTTGAATATCTCTACCAGTTCGGGGAAGCCCAAGATTCTAACAATTAACAATTCTGCACTAGTCTCACACATTATAACGTAGTAAAAATAAAAACAGAAGTATTGCATCACTTTAAAAGATCGGAAGATGAAAAGGCCGAACTGTGGACTCTGAGTAATTCGAACCAGAAGACACAGGTCTTTCGGCTAATTACGACCAAGGCGTCGGCGTCGGGCGAAACGAACGGTTTTCCTTCCAGCATTGTCAGATCATATCTTAGCGATTATATTGATGTAGGAATAGAGGGGAAAAGGGGTATGTTTCTTATACTTTTTGTTTCGTTCGATAGAGAAAAATAATAAGCATTGCATAAATATGTACTTATTATCTAATATTCAATAGTCCTTATAATTTTATGAAATTTAAATAGCTAACGTTATTTTATTATTTGGCAATATCCAGAAAATAATGTAACGTGCGGCAACACGGCTTTTTTTATCCCAAAGTGCTGTAGGACAAGATCAAACAATTTGCAAAGTATTCTACATGATGGAATGTTGAAAAGGAAGTTATGTTTTGCTGTTAAATACTTTGCAAAAAAATTAACTACATTCTACAACTTGTATATTCCACGTCCAAAGTTACTGAGAAAGTATATTCTACAACAATGTAGAATATTCTGTAACCTGAAGTAAAAACCCACCCCTACAAACCTTTGTTACAAATTTGTAAAGTATGGATAAAACGCCGACATGTAATTATACTTACACTTGTAGATAATAGTATTACAATTTGTGAGAAAAATGGGTGCTACAAAATTGTAGGCAAATCTTTGCCTGGACTTTTTTCAGTGCGTTTTAACACTTTTTCAACTAAATAAACGTCAGGATATTTAACTTTTTCTAATTGTTGCTCATAAGAGCCTCCCTGAATATCTTGTCCATTTACATTTTGCAATAAATAGGTGGTAGGATTTGTTACTTAGACTTTTTTAATAATAAAAATTTCTGTTGACCAATTAGACTGATATTTTTTATCGAAAACACCGGGTATTTTAGAAATTCTTACATGATCGTCAATTTTAAATTTTGGTTTATATACCAACTTGATATGACTTAAACGGTTTGAAGTAAATATTTTGCCTGTTTTTTAGATACTTCAGAAGGTTTTATGCCTATAGTTCTATGTTTTTTATTATTGTATTTGTTAATAATATTAACAAACTATACCACCTATATGAACCAGTTACATTATTTAATTCTTTCCAAATCATACTTTTACGTGTTCTAATTACACGTTCAAAAATAGAAGCTTTTTTTTCATTATAAGTATAATAATGTTTAGTTTTATATTTTTTTTAGTTTGTTTCGTCCCTACTTCCGTAATTTACTTTCTTTACTTTCAATTTTAATTATAATATAAATCGGTGGCTTAGAGAATAATTTAGTTTAAATTTCATGCTATTTATATATTTAAGTGAACGTTTAATCAATATAATCTACATTTTAATTTGCCTACAAAACGATTATCGGTAGCTAACATTCATACTGCCTTGGTATTGTAATTTAATTTTTCTTAAAATTTAATAATTTACATTTTACATATATAATGTCTTGGCAACCCAAAATACACTTATACACGCTACCAGATACGACTAGAGAGTGCGTGGCTCATGGGAATATTTTTCGACCTGCAATTCTTACGTTGACGTTTTTTTACTTATTAACACTGTGCCGTTCATAGAGAATAAACCTCGGGGTGACTATGAACTTAGGATAGTGCTTGATGTCCCCGAGCAAACCTTCCTGCAGACCTGCTTTTACTGATTTTGGTAAGTACCAAGACATTGCCAAGTTTTGCCAATAATCATTACGTTGATATTTTGCATAGCGAGACAGGAGCCAGAATGGGCAATCTGAAATCGTTCAGACGCAGAGAAATTTCAAACCAGCAGCGTTCCAAAATATACAGTCCACCTAAAATTTCGAGCCGCGTGTTTTTTCAAAAGATATAAAGCTCAGAAATCAATTATTTATTGGTCCTTCGAGCCGGATAGTTTTAATTTAAAAACTGGATTTTCTTATGATTGCGTCTGGACTAGGCGTCTGGAAGGCTAGTTTTGACTCTTGTACTCGTTACCAGGCATTATTGAAATTTTTAATATTTCCCTTTTACAAATAAAATTTAAAAGTTTGTCATAGTCGAAAAACGACAAAAGTGTTGCTAATATTTTTCTGGATAATTTACTTCCAGTAATAATTACATTTATAAATAAAAGTAAATTATTTTCTTTAATACACCTACACAATAAAATGCATTGGTAAATTTGCCCTGAACATTGGTAAATACTTGTGAAGGTCAAGTTCCTACAACTGCTAACCTATATAAAAAAAGGCGTTAACTGGTTTTTTGTGCGATAGGCGATTTTGCTTTTGTTAATTTTTTCGATAAAGATCTTCCTTTATAAACGGTTAATTTTACACGATTAATTTAAATTACGACAAAATATATATCGTACTACCCGTTTTATTAAAGAGAATATTTTTTTCTGAATTTTCCAGTTTTTAGAAGTCACTTTGTCGTAACAAAAGAAAATAGAATTTTTAAAAAATGGTGCTTACTACTGAAGAAAAAATTTCTAGAGCGGATGCTCTCAGTCAAGTTGCTATTGATCAGGCGCGGCCCCTGAAATTTCAAAGTTGTATATCTCTGTTGCTACTTATGGGACCCATGCCAAATTCAGGTTTTTTAATAGTGAGCCTACTAGGAATGTTTTGGTGAAGAAAACAATATTTTGTAATTTGCGAAAAAAGTTGAATTTTTGAATTTT
Organism: Philopedon plagiatum; assembly: GCA_963971165.1. NCBI lineage: Eukaryota > Metazoa > Arthropoda > Insecta > Coleoptera > Curculionidae > Philopedon > Philopedon plagiatum. Next base: position 90,220,708 of record OZ020191.1, on the reverse strand, counting down.
GAACCCACCTGGGTAAAAAATTAACACGCTTAGATATTTTATTTATTATTTTTTCTAAACAAATCTTACATCATTTTGACGACAATTCTTAAATTTTAAGAGAAAAAAATGTGTTAGTAGAAAGTTATAGTCATTTGAATTTTTTTAAACCTAAAATACAATTTAACAAAAAATTCAAATGACTATAAGTTTCTACTAACACATTTGTTTCTCTTAAAATTTAAGAATTGTCGACAAAATGATGTAAAATTTGTTTAGAAAAAATAATAAATAAAATATCTAAGCGTGTTAATTTTTTACCCAGGTGGGTCAATTCAAAAATTCAACTTTTTTTCGCAAATTACAAAATAGTTTTTTTTTTTACCAAAACATTCCTAGTAGGCTCACTATTAAAAAACCTGAATTTGGCATGGGTCCCATAAGTAGCAACAGAAATATACAACTTTGAAATTTCACGGGCCGCGCCTGCTATTGATCAGTTAAAGTTAATTGAAACTTGCGCGACAACTGCCAAAGCTGATCCAACAAACATAATAAAATTTAAAATGTCTTATAAAAATCTGAAAAAGCTTCAAAGAGACTTCGAAAAACATCATAACGCCATTGTAATTGCTCTAGCTGGAGCACAGGATAAATTAAAAGCGGAAGCAGAAATATTGGATAATTTTAGTTTGCGCTATTTAAAGATTGAAACTCTTTATCATGAACTTGTTACGGAAAAAGAAAAATTACAAAGAACAAGCTCTAGTTTCACCGCTGCATCTTTTAATCAGACTGCGAATACCCCAACCTCCAACAATGAGTTTTCTTGCTTGCAAACAATTGACTTGATTGCCTTTACAGGGGATGTTCAAACTTCTCCTAATTTCATAGAAATGTTTGATGCGTTGGTGCACCACAGTCGAGTGTTATCAAATATCGAAAAATTTAATTATTTACTTTCAAAACTTTCCGGACAATCCCTTGTCTTAATAAAAAATATTCCCTTGATTTCTGATAACTATTTAATTGCATATAATACTTTAAAAAATAGATACGATAATAAAAGACTTAGAGCAGTCAATTATTGGAAGGCAATAGAAACCTGTCCGTCTGTCACTAAAGACAATTTTCATTCTCTAAGAAATTTACTTGATAATTTGCGGAGAATTTGGAAGTAAAATGATGAATTATGACGTTGACAGTTGACAGTATAATTGCTAATATGTTGCTAGATCGCTGGGATACAAATACAAGGAAGGCTTTTGAACAAAGTCATGCCTCGAATGCAATGCCCAGTTACAAAAAAGTGAAAGAATTTTTACTAAAACAATGCAATGCCTTGGAAACGGTTGCTCTTTGCACAAAATCGAACGAAATTAAAAATCATGCTTCGAAATCTCAACAAAAATTCAATTCTTATCATCATAATAATAATTAGTGGCGTAGTAACAACTTTTCAAACACCCCTCGCAATTCAAATACTTTACTTGTACAGGCTGAAGGCCAAAATGAAAAAACTGAATGGTGTCTTTTGTGTAGGGGTACAGCAAAAGCATTTCAGAACGGTTTCAATTTATTAAAAGTAAAAAGGCTTGTGTAAATTGTTTGGCTGATCAGCACACTACTTCTCAATGTATTTCTCAAAGGCGTTGCCGTTATTGCAAAAAAACGCATCATTCCTTATTACACTTTTCTGCACATACTAATAATGTTGGAAACAATTCAACTAATAATTTACAAAATACGAGCTTAAACGCTTCAAGTTCTACAAATACTGAGGGTAGTGACCGGGTAGTTAATGTTGGGATCATAACAAAAAATGACCACGAGGTGTTACTGTCCACTGTTTTATTAAACGTGCGTGATGCTTTTAGAAATCTGCATAAGGCTAGAGCGGTTATTGACCCCGGAGCTCAATCTTGCTTTATTATGAAAAAATTTGCAGATAAGTTAGGTTTACCTAAATATAATATAGCAATTACTTTACAAGGCTTAGAAAAAATGTGCTTGCCCGCAAAATCGCGTGTCCATTGTAGTTTTTCCGCCTTACATAATAATGCACAAAATTTTGAAGCAGATTTTATTATCATAGAAAAAATATGCGACAATATGCCATCCGCTGATTTTTCTATTAACAAATTTTCGTACTTAAAGGGTCTTAAACTTGCTGACCCCTTATTTAATAGAAGAGATGAAATCCATATATTACTTGGGGCCCCTTGGGGCTGAAATTTTTCCGTTTATCCTTGAAGACGGACGTATTCTTGCAGGGCCTGATCAACCCGCGTGTATGAGTACGATTTTCGGCTGGATAATAATGGGAAAATTACCTTTACTAGAAACTCAATACAAGGCCCAATGTTTAAAAACATTTTTTACTACATACACTACAGATGACCGGTTAGATAACACTCTAAAACTTTTTTGGCAATGTGAAGAAGTTCCTGAGTGTAAAACCGTATCACCTGAAGACACCTTTTGTGAAAACTATTTTTTGCCAACTACAAAATACAATGATGATAAAAGTTTTACTGTTTCTTTGCCGTTTAAAATAAATGCACCGGATTTCGGCGATAAGCGTTCTTTGGCGTTGCGTCAATTTCTGTCTTTAGAAAAACGTCTTTTGAACGACGAAAATATGTACATTACGTACAGTGACGTCATAAAAGAATATTTAGAACGTGGACACATGGAGCAAGTGCTGCCTCCGAGTTCACAAAATTTGCATGACTACTTTTACATTGCACACCACTCCGGTGCGGGTTGTATTTGAGACGAGCAGCCACGCTTATGATGGGATTTCCTTCAACCAAGCCTTATACACAGGGCCTAAGCTTCAACGCGATCTAGTTGCAATTTTACGTCATTTTCTAATATACAGGGTGTCCGGTAAGTATATGGCATACTCTCGGGAGCGTATAGGGGAGGTCAAAATAACCCTAATTTGTCATAGAAAAAATCCTAAAGTGCCCCTCAACGGAGATACAGAGCCCCAAAGGGGTACTCAACGATTTACTTTTTTGGCTCTAACTTTTGAACCGACTTGTATAATTTAATGACATTTTAATATTTTATGTTGGCCATAAAGACTTATAAAACCATACTACAGTAAATGTTTGACATTGTCAGGGAAGTCAGGAACGGACTTGCCACCACACTCTTTGGGCCAAATTTTTGACAAGTATCATTTTACAGAGCTGAAAACTGATTTTTTAAATACTTTGGTCATTCCTCTCTAAAAGAGGTACTCCACATTTGTTTCGATAAAATTAGCCGTTTTCGAAAAAATTAAGTTTGTGTATAACACGTTATTGGAATTATTTTATCAGAATACTACAATAAACCACCAGTCGTTATTTCGTTTACAATGTGTTATTGACAACACTTTTCAAAATTGTCTGACTGATTATACAAGAATTAAGTAATGGAGCATTATTCCTATAGCGAATATGCTGACATGCATCTAATTTATGGACAAGCACTTGGCAATTGTGTGGAGGCAAGAAGAATTTATTCTGGTACATTTCCAAATCGACATTTAACGCACCGAAGAACTTTTGAAAGGGTGGACCGTAGCTTAGGAGAAACAGGTAAAAAGTCAAGTGAAATAAAAACAATGCTAAAAATAGCGAATCTTTTGCTAATCCATTTTAGGAAGTTTTTTGCCGCGTCGTGGTGGAGAAGGGCCTCCAAGAAGAGCAAGACACCCTCAGTTAGAGGAGGAAATTCTGGATGAGATTGCTGAAAATCCCTCTAATAGTGTAAGAAAGCTGTCGGTTCAAGTTCATGCGATGAAGTGGGTTATTCATGAGACCCTTCGAGAACAACTGCTACATCCGTATCACGTCCAAAAGGTACATGCCATGTCTCCCGCTGATTATCCTGCAAGAGTCAATTACGCAAATTAGCTTTCTCAACGATTTAGACAAAATCCAAATTTTACTAGTATTGTTTTGTTCACGGACGAAGCCGGTTGCACCCGAGACGGTGTAATAAATTGCCATAATTTGCATATCTGGCATGAAGAAAATCCCCATGCAATAGAACAGACAAAGCATCAACAAAGATTTATGGTTAACGTGTGGGCGGGGATTATTGGGAATCATCTCATTGGACCGTGCTTTATTGAAGACAGATTAAATGGTGCCATCTATTTGCAATTCTTGCAACAAAACTTAACCGGTTTATTAGAAAATGTGCCCATAGAAATTAGAAATCAGATGTGGTTTATGCACGACGGTGCACAGCCCCATTTTAGCAATTTAGTTCGTCAGCAATCAAATACTTTTGGTGATAGATGGATAGGTCGAGGTGGGCCTATTGTATGGCCACCGGGGTCGCCCGACATGACTCCTTTAGATTTCTTCTTGTGGGGAAATTTAAAAAGGCTTGTATATTCAACGCCAGTTCACACCAGGGAAAACCTGATAGAAAGAATAACACACCATTGCAACGAAATTCGAGACAATCCTGGAATGTTGTTCCAAGTACAACAACAAAACATCCGTCGGATAAGAAAATGTATAGAGGTACAGGGCGCCCACTTCGAAAATCTGCTCAAGTAAACAAGAAGAAGGAGAGCTTTCACATTTTTAACATTTTTCTGTTTAAGCGATTTCGGAAATATCAAAAAGATTCAGTTTTAAGTACTTTTTATGATTTAACTTTTACCTGTCAATAACACATTGTTAACGAAATAAAAACGACTGGTGTTTTATTGTAGTATTGTAGTATTATTTCAATAACGTGTTATACAAAACCTTAATTTTTTCGAAAACGGCTAATTTTATCGAAACAAATGTAGAGTACCTTTTTTAAAGAGGAATGACCAAAAAATTTAAAAAATCAGTTTTGGGCTCTGTAAAATGATACCTGTCAAAAAGTTGGCCCAACGAGTTTGGTGGTACTGTAGTATGGTTTTATGAGTCTTTATGGCCAACATAAAATATTAAAATTTCATTAAATTATACAAGTCGGTTCAAAAGTTAGAGCCAAAAAAGTAAATCGTTAAGTACACTGTAAACGGAAATATGGTAAAATTACAATAAATAGGTTTGGTTATTTTTGGCCACCACATATCACCGCGAATTTACATTCTAACTGTAATTTGACACTTATTAGGTAAATATGTTTTAATATACCATTTGTAAATTCCCCTAAAAAATCACTGTGAAATCAGTGTAAAATATATACCTATAAAAATACCACAATTATAATAAAAATGATGTACTTCTACATTTTGGTTCAGTAACATCATGTAAATTGTATGAAATTTGTTGAAATAATTATTGTAAATTTTAATATCTGCTGGAAATATAATATGCTTTTTACAGTAGATTATTGTAAAAAAATCATTATGTTTGTCGTAATTTTAAGACTATTTTAAGGTACAACCGGCAGCGACGTCCTTTTTGATTATGGAATGTTATACCTTTTTATTTACATCCAGGCTATAGAATCTGTGAAGAAGGCAGTTTAATACGAAGGCATTACGAAATAAAATAATCATAACTCTATAGGAACATAAACATTTATTTTATAAGAACAAAAAAACGTCGACTTAGACATAGACATGTACAGCCTAATTCACTAAAGGGGTTTAAATTTAGTACGGTCTTAAATGCTGTCAAATAACACAGCAGAACTACCACAAATACGGCACAAATATTATGCACACAGTCAAAGCGCTCGAGGCCCGTAAACAAATGACTGCATCTGCTCCAATACGCGCATGCACGTCTCGGAAGGAGCCAAAAGTTTTCAATGTGAATTTACATCAATTAATGTTGTGAAATTACAAACTTTTCTATTTTCGCTGTGGTTTTCAGAATTAACTGTATTTTTGGTGTAACTTTTCCAATATGTCGTGTAAATAGTTAGTAATTTTACTACATGCTGAGTATTTTCATAAGGAAATTACATTTTACGTGAAAAATCCTTAAATTTTACTTCAAATCTAAAATATTACAAACACCTTACTGTAATAATTTAGGATTTTTATCAAGAAAATTGTACTAAATTTCCCACATTATTTTACAGTGTACCCCTTTGGGGCTCTGTATCTCCGTTAAGGGGCACTTTAGGAATTTTTTTTCTATGACAAATTGGGGTTATTTTGACCTCCCCTATACGCTCCCGAGAGTATGCCATATACTTACCGGACACCCTGTATAAATATATAATGATTTGCGATATTCGGCAGATGTTTCGTATGATTTGGGTAGAACCTGAGCAAAGAAAATATCAACGTATTTTATGGCGTTTTTCGCCGGAAAGCCGAATTTTAGATTTTCAGTTGAATGTTGTTGTTTTCGGGGTTACTTGCTCGCCCTATTTAGCGATTCGTACACTTTTGCACTTAGCAAATAGTAATTCTGATTTGCCTTTAGCATCAGAAATTTTTACTACTCAAAGTTTTGTAGATGATTGCTCTTTCGGACACAATGATCTGGAAAAGGCAGTTTTAATGCGAAATCAACTTATAGAATTGCTGAGTAGGGGTAAATTTCAACTTAGAAAGTGGGCCGCTAAATAAAAAATAAAAATTGTACTAGAAGGACTACCTGAGTCTCATGTACAAATCATCGATTTTTCTTTTGATCCGGAAGAAGAAATTACCTTAAAAATAGTAGGTTTAAAATGGAACCCTACAAAAGATATATTTTACTATCTTTTAATTACACGGAGTCAATATGTACTAAAAGAACAATGCTGTCTGAACTTGCCAGAACTTTCGATCCGTTAGGAATTTTAACGCCTGTTACTTTTTTTATGAAATTACTAATACAACATTTGTGGACTTTGGGCCTAGGATGGGATGAAATCCCTCCGACAGAAGTTGTCGACAAATGGGTCAGTTTTAAAAAAGACCTTTCTGTTCTTTCCAGCTTTGCTATACCACGACAAGTAGATTTGTGTAATGTAGAATCGTGTCAGTTGATTGGGTTTTGCGATGCTTCAATTAAAGGTAGCTGCGCAGTTACATATTTACGGGTTATTTACAAGGATTCCTCAATAAGAGTGTTCTTTCTCTACTCGAAATCAAAAGTTGCGCCACTACAAACGGTATCTTTACCTAGGCTAGAGTTAACAGCCGCAGTATTACTTACAAAAGTAATTAATTTTGTTCGCGAAGTTTATAAAAATAAAATAAAATTTCAGGATATATGTATATGCATTTAGCGATAGTACAGTTGCTCTTTCGTGGATTAAAAGTTCTTCACACAGGTGGAAAACTTACGTTGCAAATAGAGTTGCTTTTATTCAAGAAAGACTACCACCAAACAAATGGTATCACGTTTCTTCTAAACATAATGCAGCCGATTGTGGTTCGCGAGGGCTTTTCCCATCCGAGCTTATACATTTTACTTTGTGTTGGAACGGTCCAAAATTTCTCCGGAATACACAAAAGTCGTGGCCTTTAAAATTATTTTCAAATGCTGCAGCTACTGAAGCTGAGGTGGAAAGACGAGTAACTACTTTAAATACAAAGATTACACAGACAAATATATTTGATACATTGCTACAAAAATATTCCTCTCTTAATAAAATTAAAAGAATACTTGCTTATGTCATACGTTTTTCTAACAAATTAAAATATAAACTGCAAAACTCCAAATGTAATACTAATTTACAATTTGACTGTCTTACAAGTGATGAATTAAATAATTCTCTCTTATTGCTAGTAAAACATGTTCAGTATGCTCATTTTGAACAAGAGATGTTGTTAATAAAAAATAATGAAGTATTGCCTAAGAAATTTCAAAGTTTAAATCCATTTTTGGATGATGCTGCCATGCTCCGTGTTGGCGGTCGATTGTGTAATTCTGAATTAAATTTCGACCAGAAATTTCCTTTACTCTTACCAAATAATTCCACACTTACTACATTACTTATAACTGATATACATACCTCTAATATGCATGCAGGTATACAAACTACCTGTTTATTGCTCGCCCTACGAATTTTCAACCATCTATGGGTAATCTACCGGATTTTCGAGTGAAGGTGGCCCGCTCTTTTTTAAATGTCGGTGTTGATCTAGCGGGACCGTACACTATAAAAATGGGACGATCACGTACTGCGAAAACTATAAAGGCTTGGATCTGTTTATTCGTATGCTGTGCTACTAAAGCTTTGCATATTGAACTACTTTCAGAACTATCTACCGAATCTTTCCTAGCCGGGTTTCGACGTCTAATTAGTAGACGCAGGATTTGCAAAAATGTCTATTCGGACTGCGGAAGCAACTTCGTTGGGGCCAGTAACTATTTAAATAAAATATTTTTCGAAGTGGCGGAAAAGGAAGCAATTAAGTGGCATTTTAATCCCCCTGCAGCTCCACATATGGGTGGACTCTGGGAAGCGAACGTAAAGTCCGTTAAAACACATTTGAAAAGAGCAATTGGTGTTCAGGTCCTTACTTATGAGGAACTGTATACTGTCCTGGTGCAGATTGAGGCAGTGTTAAACTCGCGACCTCTAAGTCCTCTTAGTTCTGATCCCGGCGATCTAGCAGCATTAACACCAGCTCACTTTCTGGTTTCGGAACCGTTAACTGCAATCCCCGATCCAGATACGTCGGATTTACCTATAAATAGATTGTCTCGATGGCAACTTTTAGTGCGTATGCGTACCGATTTCTGGAAAAGGTGGAAAAATGAATATCTTCATACACTAACTCAGAGATCCAAATGGCATTTACCTAATATACCTGAACCATTTATTAGTTCTATGATACTTAGTAAAAATGAAAACACTCCACCTCTCGAGTGGACACTAGGTAGAATTACGGAACTAATACCTGGTGCCGACAAGGTTTGCAGGGTAGCAGTTGTTAGAACAACTAGGGGTCTACTTAAGAGGCCCTTAGTGAAATTATATCCTTTACCATTAAATTAACTTCAGAAAATACCCTAGGTATTTTCAGGGGGGTGGGAATGATTCGTCCCTACTTCAGTAATTTACTTTCTTTACTTTCAATTTTAATTATAATATAAATCGGTAGCTTAGAGAATAATTTAGTTTAAATTTCATGCTATTTATATATTTAAGTGAACGTTTAATCAATATAATCTACATTTTAATTTGCCTACAAAACGATTATCAGTGGCTAAGTTTCGTACTGCCCTGGTATTGTAATTTCATTTTTCTTAAAATTTAATAATTTACATTTTACATATGCAGGGTGTCTGGTGAGTATATGGCATACTCTCGGGAGCGTATAGGGGAGGTCAAAATTACCCTAATTTGTCATAGAAAAAAATTCCTAAAGTGCCCCTTAACGGAGATACAGAGCCCCAAAGGGGTACTTAACGATTTACTTTTTTGGCTCTAACTTTTGAACTGACTTGTATAATTTAATTAATATTTTATGTTGGCCATAAAGACTCATAAAACCATACTACAGTAGATATTTGACATCGTCAGGGAAGTCAGGAACGGACTTGCCACCACACTCGTTGGGCGAACTTTTTGACAGGTACTCTACATTTGTTTCGATAAAATTAGCCGTTTTCGAAAAAATTAAGGTTTTGTATAACACGTTATTGAAATAATACTACAATACTACAATAAAACACCAGTCGTTTTTATTTCGTTAACAATGTATTATTGACAGGTAAAAGTTAAATCATAAAAAGTACTTAAAGCTGAATCTTTTTGATATTTCAGAAATCGCTTAAACAGAAAAATGTTAAAAATGTGAAAGCTCTCCTTCTTCTTGATTACTTGAGCAGATTTTCGAAGTGGGCGCCCTGTACCTCTATACATTTTCTTATCCGACGGATGTTTTGTTGTTGTACTTGAAACAACATTCCAGGATTGTCTCGAATTTCGTTGCAATGGTGTGTTATTCTTTCTATCAGGTTTTCCCTGGTGTGAACTGGCGTTGAATATACAAGCCTTTTTAAAATTCCCCACAAGAATAAATCTAAAGGAGTCATGTCGGGCGACCTCGGTGGCCATACAATAGGCCCACCTCGACCTATCCATCTATCACCAAAAGTATTTGATTAGTGCTGACGAACTAAATTGCTAAAATGGGGCGGTGCACCGTCGTGCATAAGCCACATCTGATTTCTAATTTCTATGGGCACATTTTCTAATAAACCGGTTAAGTTTTGTTGCAAGAATTGCAAATAGATGGCACCATTTAATCTGTCTTCAATAAAGAACGGTCCAATGAGATGATTCCCAATAATTCCCGCCCACACGTTAACCATAAATCTTTGTTGATGCTTTGTCTGTTCTATTGCATGGGGATTTTCTTCATGCCAGATATGCAAATTATGGCAATTTATTACACCGTCTTGGGTGAAACCGGCTTCGTCCGTGAACAAAACAATACTAGTAAAATTTGGATTTTGCCTAAATCGTTGAGAAAACTAATTTGCGTAATTGACTCTTGCAGGATAATCAGCGGGAGACATGGCATGTACCTTTTGGCCGTGATACGGATGTAGCAGTTGTTCTCGAAGGGTCTCATGAATAACCCACTTTATCGCATGAACTTGAACCGACAGCTTTCTTACACTATTAAAGGGATTTTCAGCAATCTCATCCAGAATTTCCTCCTCTAACTGAGGGTGTCTTGCTCTTCTTGGAGGACCTTCTCCACCACGGCGCGGCAAAAAACTTCCTAAAATGGATTAGCAAAAGATTCGCTATTTTTAGCATTTTTGTTTATTTCACTTGACTTTTTACCTGTTTCTCTTAAGCTACGATCCACCCTTTCAAAAGTTCTTCGGTGCGGTAAACGTCGATTTGGAAATGTACCAGAATAAATTCTTCTTGCCTCCACACAATTGCCAAGGGCTTGTCCATAAATTAGATGCATGTCAGCATATTCGCTATAGGAATAATGCTCCATTACTTAATTCTTGTATAATCACTCAGACAATTTTGAAAAGTGTTGTCAATAACACATTGTTAACGAAATAAAAACGACTGGTGTTTTATTGTAGCATTCTGATAAAATTATTTCAATAACGTGTTATACAAAAACTTAATTTTTTCGAAAACGGCTAATTTTATCGAAACAAATGTAGAGTACCTTTTTTAAAGAGGAATAACCAAAGTATTTAAAAAAATCAGTTTTCAGCTCTGTAAAATGATACTTGTCAAAAATTTGGCCCAAAGAGTGTGGTGGCAAGTCCGTTCCTGACTTCCCTGACGATGTCAAACATTTACTGTAGTATGGTTTTATGAGTCTTTATGGCCAACATAAAATATTAAAATTTCATTAAATTATACAAGTCGGTTCAAAAGTTAGAGCCAAAAAAGTAAATCGTTGAGTACCCATGTGGGGCTCTGTATCTCCGTTGAGGGGCACTTTAGGATTTTTTTCTATGACAAATTAGGGTTATTTTGACCTCCCCTATACGCTCCCGAGAGTATGCCATATACTTACCGGACACCCTGTATAATGTCTTGGCAACCCAAAATACACTTCCTTAAAATTCCTTTCAACCAAAATTCCTATTCTTATTTTACCATTTTTTGCTGTACGAGAAAAAGTGGACCCAAAAAGGTGAAAAAGGAAACACATCAGACACCACCAGATACGACTAGAGAGTGCGTGGCTCATGGGAATATTTTTCGACCTGCAATTCGTATACGTTTTTTTACTTATTAACTGTGCCGTTCATAGAGAATAAACCCCGGTGTGACTATGAACTTACGATAGTGCTTGATGTCCCCGAGCAAACCTTCCTGCAGACCTGCTTTTACTGATTTTGCCAAGTTTTGCCAATAATTAATTATTACGTTGATATTTTGCATAGCGAGACAGGAGCCAGAATGGGCATTCTGAAATAGTTCAGACGCAGAGAAATTTCAAACCAGCGTTCCAAAATATACAGTCCACTTAAAATTCCGAGCCGGGTGTTTTTTCAAAAAATATAAAGCTCAGAAATCAATTAAAGTTTTTGAAACTCCTTTGAGAGGAACTCGGAACCTTGATCTGATTGAAGAAGTTTTGGTGGAGTTGAACCCTGAAAGACTCTTTCCATTGCTTCAGCTACTTCTTTCCCAGTTTTTGTTTTAAGGGGATAGGCCCTAAGGTATTAGGAAAAGCAATTTATAGCCACCAAAATATATCTACAACCATTATTTTCTTTTGCATAGGGACCAATTTCACAAAGATCTACTTGATAAAGATCCCTCGATTAATACATGACGTCTCTTAAAATTGATTCTGGCAGGTCTGTGTATTTCCTCAACCACATGTCGTTTGATATCAGTTATAAAATTTGACATTTTTTTTCTTGTAATTTTGTTATTAATAAATAAATTATTCAATTATATTGTCACAAGTGGAAAAACCAATAATATTTCATAGATTAGTATTTGGACGTTCAATAAGTAAACTATAATCCTATTTCACTTAATCATAAGTTATTGCCCTCTACAGTGGCAGGATGTAGCATATTTATTGAATATGCATTAAAATTGCAACTATGAAATATTACAAATAATTACTTGAAATAATTTATTTAAACGACGCTTAATTATCAGGTCAGCAGAATGGAGGTTTCTGACCTAAAGTCAACGCTCCTCAAAAAGAGGGGGAAAACTGCTGACTGGGTAATAGGGCGATCGCGAAGACAAGAGTCGGAAAGGACACTAGTGCACCATCCTCGGTCCAATACGTTTGTGATTGTGATAGATTGTAGAAGAAATGATCTTCAAATCTTTAATGTAAGTAATAGAAAAATAAGTTGTCTTTCGAGAGTAATAACATAAATCTGTCTTTTGTTTATGTCATTGAATGTTCCTATTTTTTGTAAATAAACGATTTAAGTTTGTTTTTAAATCACGTTTGATTTCAATCTAGTTAAGGTTCCGTTACCTCTACGCCCCTAGTTACACCCTGAAAATAGGGCGTGACATTATTTGCTTCTCGTAGTTCTTCAACAATTGAGTTAATTTCAATTGGATAGCGTTATTCGAAAAGGAACCAAGCGACAAATTGTAATTATTTGAGTTATTGGCGCTAAGCGACTCCTGAAACCCTAAATTAGATATTCGAAAATGACTCAAGTGTCAGAATGTTAACAGAGTCCTCTGGTGATGAGAGAACCAAGCGACACCAAAATAGAACCAACCGCCAAAAAAATCAAACTGCAGCTTTAACTACGGAATTTTTCTTTTACTAATTGCCAAAACGTACATATATACTACCAAACATGACTTAAACATTTTTGTCGTTTGCAATGTAGGTACTACCCGAGAATAAAATAAATTTCGGGTAATACGTTTAACCACAGGGAATCTTTACACCTTATTTACTCAAAACTGTTAAAACGTCGCTTGGTTCCTTTTCGAATAACGCTCTCCAATTATGTGACCAGTATTGCCAGCAGTTTGAGAAGCAAGTAATAATTTAAGTCTTTCAACCAGTTCATTTGGATCATCCCAGTACACGTAATCAGTTGAGTTATTGGAAACTTCCATCAACATTGCCTGACCTAGTTTAGATTCTGTCCCTCCTCCTTCTCCGATTCAGACTCCGTTGGATTTTCCTTTTTCATTAAGGGTTCAATAATTTTCTTAAACTTTGAATTTTTACTTGTAATGAAATCAAAATTAGAATTAAAGTGTCTTTTTAAGGCTTTTGTTTTAAATAAAATATTTGCATAGTTTTTTGTGTCATCTTTTGTATACACAGCGGGAACATTTCGATTAAAAAGTAAACCATATAGTCCCTTAGTGCCTTTAAATTTCTTTCCAGCAATTATTAGGTCAGGCCCATCAAAATCAATCATTTTATTTCCAATTGAAAACTGTTCAATTTCTTTATAAAATTTTACCCGAAATGTTCCATCTGAATTATTACTAGTAGGATATTTAATAAATTTTTTAATATATTTTAGGGGACGAGCATGGTATTTAGCATAATAGTCAGCAAAGGATTTTTCCCTTATAGTTTTGTTAAGTTCACTTTCATAGTTTTTTGTTTTTCAATCTCTTCTTGCTGTAAATCTTCCTCAGCCCCTTTGACTATCAATTTTCGAAGCTCATAAGGTTTTTTAATTATTGGGCTAAATAATTTCATTTTCACGCGTGGTGCTGTTACATGTTTGTCTATTAGTTCCCCTTGGTGTAAAATCGAATCGTTCCCCTTGGTGTAAAATCGAAGTTGAAGCAGCTGGTTCAGATCATAGACAAAATATATTTAGACCATCCCAACGTATTCGCGACACCAGCTGAATCCGTCCAATGTATGGGCGAAAAAGTGCGTTTGTACGCATATGGCGCCAGTCAGGTTTTTAAACGACGGTTCTCTCGAGGCATGCGCACTCGGGACGTCTCGCAAAAGTGGTTGTTGAACTCAATGACGCAACTCGGCGATCAGAACCGGGGCGAAAAAATCTCGGTCATTTTTATGTTATGGTATTTTTGGTTGGGGTGGCGAATATAGCGAACCTCTGAATCTTGTTATTTCGATACAAAAATAGTCTTTACAAAGTGTTAAAGACATTTCATATGTTTCGCCAATTATGCATCCAACTTTTAAATATAAGGAATTATTTCGTAGTCTATTTCTTACAATTAGTGCATAAATACAAATAGTTTAATTCCAAATTTAAATTATATCAATATGTGAAAGAATAGTAGGTAAGAAACATAATTTATCTTAAATGCACTCCGGTGTTGAAGTGAATACATACACGGAGAAGTAGAAATATTTGTCAGTGACGTATATTGAGTGTGGTCAACGTGTCAGAAAGGCACTGATGGGGTGTGTGTGTATTAGGGGCATTGTATAAGGGGTGAGATGGTGTAAGAAGGTCATATATAGTGTCAATGCCTCCTTCCCCTATATTGCATAAGGGTGAGTGAGTGTCCAAAAGGCATATTTGCGATTTCGCCAAAGGGGCACTAAAAATACTAGTGGATTGGGGTAGAGGGGAGTATTTTAAAAGGGATGGCGAAAGAAAAAAGCGCTTTCGCCAAAGGATCGCTAAGATATCAGTGGATTAGAAGGGTGAGTGCCCAAAAGGCATATTTGCGCTTTCGTCAAAGGGGCACTAAAAATACTAGTGGACTAGGGTAGAGGGGAGTATTTTAAAAGGGATGGCGAACGAAAAAAGCGCTTTCGCCAAAGGATCGCTAAGATATCAGTGGATTAGATTGACATGGGGCCGTAAGTAAGTAGCGCTTTCACCAAAGTATCAAGTGCACACACTGTAAATAGGTGTAAAAATATTTACATCTTACCATAGAACTTGGTATGTTCAATAATTATACAGGATGGGATGCCAATCCAATAAAATATACACCTAGTTTTGGTAATTTTTTTATTTACTATTTTACTTCTTAAAACAGTTGCATATTTTATTTCTATTGTTTAGAATACTATGTTTATATTTTATGTCAAGTTTCAATTTTGTAAATGTAACGTTTAAAAAATTAAGAGGGGGGACATTAAAGAGACGCACTGTATATGTATAAACTGAGCTATTTTCGAGGAATTATCGATAGTTTTGTATAGCAAGGAAACTCAGATTTAAGCCAACAAACTATACAATTTTTGTTAAAATCTCACTGATGGTTACATTTTTATCATTAATAAAAAGAATAATTACAAGTAATATATTTAGCATTTATTACTCGATAAAAGATTAACGTCATATGAAATAAATTTTGAAGTACGGTACTGTCTATCACAAGGCAAACGTTCGACAAGGCGCAAGCCCGCAGAAGACCGTCTGTGTTTACGCATTCAGCTTGGTAAATTTGCCACATTCGCAAATGACATTATTTCTCTATTATATATTTTCTCTATGGTTCAGATGCTATGGATTTATCGCCATAATTACCCTGATCTTGGTCTTCTTCATCATTTTCCTCCTCAGAAGAAGAGTTGTTATCAGAGAATTCTCTTTTTATTTCTTCCTTTTCTGTCAACTTCAAATTGGGTAGAATGTCATTGTTTTTATTATTTGATGTTTCCAATTTATTTTCAATGCTTTGTAAATGTTTTGTCATAGGTTGGAATTTGGAATAGACTTTCGTGTGCTATTTGACCTTGCTTAAGCACGTTTAATTTATTTTTCATGTCTTTCCTCCTTGCTAATAAGTCTTTTCTTAATGTTTTTTTCACTTTTTACATGTCTTCTCTTAGGGGTCATGATGTCGTATGAAGTTACATATATATATTATATAAACTGCTGGCCAATTCAAGCGGGACAAACTAAATTTTTGATAAAATTTAGAGTGGAATATTTTCGAAACGAAAAAAGATTTTGATTTAACTTTTTCAGTATGTAATTGAATAGTTCTTCTAGTTTTTATACTTCAAGGCACTATTGCTAGCAGTCGCTGCAACTCTATTTTACAGGGTGTTAAGTGAAACCCTGACTTTTTTGGAAAAGTTTTCCAGTTCCGAGAATCTAGGAAGAATTTTTTTTGAATTTTCTTTTCATACTAAAATGATCCATGGTCAAATACAAAAAAAAC
Source organism: Philopedon plagiatum (assembly GCA_963971165.1). Classification (NCBI taxonomy): domain Eukaryota; kingdom Metazoa; phylum Arthropoda; class Insecta; order Coleoptera; family Curculionidae; genus Philopedon; species Philopedon plagiatum. The sequence continues at coordinate 90,204,262 of OZ020191.1, read as the reverse complement.
AATTTCTCCGGATTTTCTCTATTTTCATTTGTTTTCCGTATACAGGGGTTAGTCGAAATTATCGACTTCTTCTTACAAAGGAACCCCTAATTTGGCCGTTTATTAACAAAAAGCGAAAGACCAAGTAAATTTGTAGTTTGAAGTAGTCCAGCTAACAAAATTAATACAAATTTTTGTACAGGGTGTAGCAAGTTTGGATCACGGGCTAGTAAATTATTATTTTTTAATTTCTACTACTTTTTCCTAAGTTAACTGTTAATTATCACGTGCTACGTTAAAGGGTTAAAATTTGTTAGGTCCGATAACAGTACTGGTTAGAAAGATCCTTTTTGCCCAAACGGGTTTTTCATTTTTTGTCTAGTCCCATTTTTAGTGATTAAACGGCTCGCATTTTGAACCTAACTTTTTGCAATTGCATCCATGAACGATTGAAGTGAGAGTGCTTTTTTGGTGGTACATAATGAATGTTTTATCCAACCAAAAAACATGTAGTGGCCAAACAGCTAATGATGCTTATTCGAAGAATTTTTTAGCATTATACAGGGTTGCAAAAAATATACCACCTATACTTTGCAGGTGGATTTCTGTTAATTTAGCGGCGTTTCTATTTCTTAGTCAAAAGATCTAGTAGGCCAAAAAATAAAACATTTTCTTTGCTATTGACAGTTACCAAGGCAACAAAGTATTCTTCTTTGAATTGGTGCGTTATTATCCTTTATAATGGCTCGATTAAGTGCAAAAGAACAAGCTAATTGTTTGCGTTTACTACAAGATGGGGTAAAAATTAGTATTATTGCGGATATGTACGGGGTTGGGCGAAGTACAATATCTCGACTGCGTCAACGCTTCCACGAAACGGGAAGTGCAAACTATCGTTATGGGGGAGGTCGCCAAAAGAAAGTCGGCATTGCAGATGAAAGATGGTTGGTTAGAGAGGCTCGTCGAAGGCGAAAAATTTCATCAGAGAAAATTAACCAGGAGTTCAGAGCAAGAACACACATTCGTGTGAGCAATAGGACCATTAGAAGAACTTTAAACAATAATAACTTAAGGTGAGTTACTTCAAATGAGATCTTATTTTTTGTACCAATATTTTTAGTGTTTCATTTTAGTAAGTCGGCTATTATAATATCGACGTCAGCTGAGGCGTGAATCTTGGATTTTGCGCACCGATATTATAAATGTAAACTTGAACTAAGTTGTTCATAAATTAAAGTTTTGATAGGCGACCCTAAACACATTATTTGTGCTTGCAGCGTAATGTTCCTTAGTTCTTCCCTAGAACTAATGTTATGAAAATTGACCTAATTTTGCATTTTAGTATAATAAAAGCTACTGTTGGCTTATTTATTGGTTCATTCCCTACACCTATACTACAGATTTTAAAGCCAAAATTTTAATTTTAGAGCTCGGCGACGTGCTAAATGTGTGCGACTTCTACCACAGCATAGGCGAAGACGTCTCCAGTGGGCATATGAACATCGCAATTGGCCATTAGATAACTGGGAAAACTGCACGTTTGTAGACGAGTCAAGATTTAATTTAATTCACTCGGACGGCAGAATATTAGTTTGGCGTGAACGTGGCGAACGGTATATGGAGGAGAATATGGCTCCTCAGGAACCTTTTGGTGGTGGAGGCGTTACTGTTTGGGGTGGTGTAATGTTTAATGGCAAAACGGAACTTTTTTTAACATTGGAGCCCATTAACGGTCAGGTATATAGGGACGAAATTTTAAGCAATATCGTTCTACCATTTGCAAACAATTTTGGGAACGATTTTGTGCTAATTGACGATAACGCCAGACCTCATAGAGCACGCATTGTGCAAGAGTTTTTGGAAGCTAATAATATTACCAGGATGGTCTGGCCTGCAAAATCACCAGACATGAATATTATCGAACACGTCTGGTCTAAATTGAAATTATTGGTAAGTTCTAGGGAAGATCCTCCTCAGACTCTAGAACAACTTGCAGACGCCATTGTTCAGGAGTGGGAAAATATTCAGCAAGAATTTGTCAATAATTTGGTAATAAGCATGCCTCGAAGATGCCAAGAGATAATAAATGTAAGGGGAGGTCCTACTAGGTATTAAGATTTGTTTTGTTTTCGTTAGTTGCAAGTTTTTATAATACCTTCAAGTAAAAAAAATGTTCTATAATTTAAAACGTTTTCTGTTTACCTATAAAAGTAACAACCAAAATTTACATTTTGGATCTCCTAAAGTAATGCCGGGAAAAATAACTACTAAATTTGAAAATTACGTATCTTTTCGAGTACTTTCAAAAGTAATTAAATCTTCTGAAATTTCTATACCTTCTAAAAACTACGCTATACAGAATTTTATAACTTGTTCAGTTGAATTCACTATCCATCTCCAATTTTTGACGAGAAAAATGTACTCCGTGACTATTAATTTAAGACACTTCTTATTAATTAAAATTTCTCAATGCCATGTACTGACTTTTTAGAGCAGTGGTAAAATATTTTTCTTTTATAATGAATAATCGAAGTTTACGAAAATCCAAAGATATCGAGAAACACGTGGCTTCTATTATAAGTAGTAACTTCTGCACAATCCTGTATAATGTGAAAAAGTTCCGAATGAATATTATTCTTTTTATCTGTATCGTTACTAGATTTTATTAATAATAAGTAGGACATTTTCTTTAATAATTATTAATATAGCAAAAAGGAACTTTATGAATACCTAAAGGACTCTAAAATCACATGATTTTCATATAAAATGTAGGTGATATGTTTTGGGCAAACGCGGACAAAAGCAGCGAATAAGCATCTTTAGCTCTATGGCCACGACACTTTTTTATTGGTTGGTTAAACCAATAAACGATGTCCACTTCAATAGTTCATGAATGCAATCGCAAAAAGTTAAGTTTTAAACGCAAGCCATTTGTATCACTAAAAATGGGACCAGACAAAAAAATTCAAAAACAGTTTCGGCAAAAAGTTCCAAGAAAATTGGGACTATATTCAATTAATTTGAAAATCACATGACTTCCATATAAAGTATAGGTGGTATATTTTTTGCAACCCTGTATAATGCTAAAAAATTCTTCGAATAAGCATCATTAGCTGTTTGGCCACTACATGTTTTTTGGTTGGATAAAACATTCATTATGTACCACCAAAAAAGCACTCTCACTTCAATCGTTCATGGATGCAATTGCAAAAAGTTAGGTTCAAAATGCGAGCCGTTTAATCACTAAAAATGGGACTAGACAAAAAATGAAAAACCCGTTTGGGCAAAAAGGATCTTTCTAACCAGTACTGTTATCGGACCTAACAAATTTTAACCCTTTAACGTAGCACGTGATAATTAATAGTTAACTTAGGAAAAAGTAGTAGAAATTAAAAAATAATAATTTACTAGCCCGTGATCCAAACTTGCTACACCCTGTACAAAAATTTGTATTAATTTTGTTAGCTGGACTACTTCAAACTACAAATTTACTTGGTCTTTCGCTTTTTGTGAATAAACGGCCAAATTAGGGGTTCCTTTGTAAGAAGAAGTCGATAATTTCGACTAACCCCTGTATACGGAAAACAAATGAAAATAGAGAAAATCCGGAGAAATTGTTTTTTTGTATTTGACCATGGATCATTTTAGTATGAAAAGAAAATTCAAAAAAAATTCTTCCTAGATTCTCGGAACTGGAAAACTTTTCCAAAAAAGTCAGGGTTTCACTTAACACCCTGTAAAATAGAGTTGCAGCGACTGCTAGCAATAGTGCCTTGAAGTATAAAAACTAGAAGAACTATTCAATTACATACTGAAAAAGTTAAATCAAAATCTTTTTTCGTTTCGAAAATATTCCACTCTAAATTTTATCAAAAATTTAGTTTGTCCCGCTTGAATTGGCCAGCAGTTTATATATATATATATATATATATATATATATATATATATATATATATATATATATATATATATATATATTTAGGTTAAAAAATTCTTGGGATTGTGGTTCCAATTATTAACTGCAGTTGTTAGACAGTCATATATTTATTTGTGTAAATTAATACAGTACGTTTCGGTCATTTTATTTGACCTTTGTCAACTACATTGATATATGATGTCGGCACTAAAATGAGACAGTTACAAATAGACGACGTACGTACAAAACATTTATATTTAAAATTTACCCTAGAGACAGAAATTATCCTCAGTATCAGCCCTGATATCCTCGGTAACAAGGAACACATATGCATAACAGACACTTATTAAAGACGACACAGTTTATAACGTCACTGTTTAAAAGTTTAAAATGTACTGATTTCTGTGTAGGTATACGGTAGAGAGAATGTAAAGTTAGAGTTTTTTTTGCTCCGGTTATCTTATAAATTCTGTTGACAAAGAAATAAAAAGTAGTACTAAAAGCCAAAATTAGTTATTGTTGTTACCCCTTACCCTTAAATATATATACAAACTTTAACTGATAAATATATATTAAATTAATATGTTATTGTATATTTTATTTAGCCCCGTTATATCAGATTTATCATTAATAGCTAAGGGTGTTTTTTTGATGTGGATCATTTCATGCAGTTCACGTTTTCGTTTATGAAGTTCTGTCTTTACAATTCTTGTGGTTGCAAAATCAAAATTATGGTTAAAGGTTTGTTCGTGTTTTTTGAGGGCGGTTACATTTTTTCGGTCATATTTGTGACCATTTAGTCTATTGTGTAAATATTGACTGGTTTGACCTATATACACTGATTGGCAATCTTTACAGGGTACTTCATATACGATATGAGTTTTTTTATTGGTGGGGATGTCACTTTTAAGTTTACTAAAATTGTTCTTTAATAAGTTGTATCCGTTGTGGCTAACAGTTATATCATGCGTTTTGAAAAATTTTTGAAAGTTCTCTAAAAGGGTAGGAATATAAGGCAAAGATAAAAACTGTTTGTTGTTTGTTCAGCCCTGTCTATGGTTGTTATTACATGGTGTGCAGTGTTTTCCCTGTCTTTGTTTAAATATTGCATTTACTAATTTGTTTGGATATAGGTTAAGCGATAATACTTGTTTTGCTTTTTTTATTGCTCCGTCTCTATATTCTGGATTGCTCAACAGGATAGCTCGATCTGCTAGCCCGATTATAACGGATTTTTTTTGGGAGATATGGTGTTGTGATTTATAGTTTAGATAACGCTCAAACCATGTCGGTTTTGTATACCATTTCGTTTTTATAGTGTTTTTATCGTGGTATAGCGTCATGTCTAGAAAATTAATTTGGTTGTTGTTTTCACTTTCTATGGTGAATTTTAATTTTTCGTGGTAATTGTTAAAATGTTCTAATACATAATCAGCTTGGTCTTTCGGAATTGCTGTGATACAGTCATCAACATATCTATAAAAGAACGGCACTGAAAATTTTAATTTCGGGATAACATCACTTTCTAGGTCTTCTAGCACTAGCTGTGCTATTATACTAGAAATGGATGCGCCCATTGCTCATCCTTCAATTTGTTTATAGAACAGGTTTTCGTATTTGAAATATGTTGATGTTAATGTAAGTTCGACAGCTTCCAGGAAGTCATTCAGGGGTATGTCAGTGTACTTTTTTATTTCTGACCATTTCTTTTTTATTACATCAAGAGCCACCTTAATTGGTACATTCGTATATAGAGATACTACATCTAGGGATATTAAAATGTATTCATCAGGAATATGATTATTTTTTATTTTTTCCATAAAAGTCCAGGAATCTTTTATATAATGTTCGTTTTTGTAAGCAACATTAGACAGAATATTTTTTAAGTATTTGGAAAGGTTGTTAAAAGGTGATTGAATGCATGACACTATAGGTCTTAATGGAATTCCCGTTTTATGTAATTTAGGGAGTCCATATATTCTAGGGGGTAGGGAGTTTTGTATTGTAAGATCTTTTGCAGTTTTTGGTGAAATATAATCTTTATTTTCCCATTTGTCAATTAATTTGTTGTTCTTTTGGTAAATATTAGTGAGGTCGCTTTTGAGTTCTTTGTACGTGTTTTTATCTTGAAGTAGGGTGTTCATCTTAGTGTTGTATTCAGTAGCATTCATGATCACAGTTTTATTAGATTTGTCAGGTTGTAGTACTTTAAGTTCGGGATTATCTTTTAAGAATTTTTTGGTCATAGTTATGTTTTTTTGCAAGTTATGATTTTTATTTGATCTCTTGTTGTTAGATGTTGCATCATTCTTGGTTTTAAAATTGGTTAGAATGTTGCAACACGAGGCCCTAATTTCATCTTTTGCAGTATTAGTCTTATTTTCTATAGCTACCTCAATATTAGCAATTATATGGGGGATTGGCAGTGTTTTATTCAGATTATTTAATGGCGCAGCGAAATTAGGTCCTAAACTAAGCGCATCACTAACGTATTTTGGTACATCAACGTCAGTTAGATTAGCTATCCAGGTATCGGTGTTTATCGGTTCTTGATTGGAGAGAGGGGGTTTTTGCTTTGAAATTAGGCTTTTTATTTTTTTGCAATTTCTGTCTTTAATTTTAGTAAAACATTTTTCCTATTTATTTATTTCTTTGTTTAAAAAGATTTGCCACAAATTGATGGGTATTACGTTCTGGATTTTATTTTTTGCGATTTCTAACTCGCGTTCTATGTTTTTAATTCTACACACGGTGTCAGTAATTAGCAACCCTAGAGTGCCATTATAGAATTTCCTTAAAATATTTTTAAATTTCTGTCCCTGGTTTACAGATTCAAAATTAATATTGTTGGTATTTTTTATTAAAAATTTGGGAGTGTGGTCTTCGGATCTACATCTCAACAAAAATATTCTTCGGTTTTTCTGGCTTGCAAGTTTGTAGTTTAAGTTGGAGAAATATTTCATTTCAGTGACGACACCTTGTCCATATTGGTTTTCTAGATTTTGGTAAGAGAGCATTGTTTCACCCATGCCATATACATTGTTTACATTAGTAAGTTCTTGAACCATTGTGAATATATTTAGGTTAAAAAATTCTTGGGATTGTGGTTCCAATTATTAACTGAAGTTGTTAGACAGTCATATATTTATTTGTGTAAATTAATAATTAAATAATCCAATTATTAACTGCAGTTGTTAGACAGTCATATATTTATTTGTGTAAATTAATAATTAAGTAATCATATTCCTGATGAATACATTTTAATATCCCTAGATGTAGTATCTCTATATACGAATGTACCAATTAAGGTGGCTCTTGATGTAATAAAAAAGAAATGGTCAGAAATAAAAAAGTACACTGACATACCCCTGAATGACTTCCTGGAAGCTGTCGAACTTACATTAACATCAACATATTTCAAATACGAAAACCTGTTCTATAAACAAATTGAAGGATGTGCAATGGGCGCATCCATTTCTAGTATAATAGCACAGCTAGTGCTAGAAGACCTAGAAAGTGATGTTATCGCGAAATTAAAATTTTCAGTGCCGTTCTTTTATAGATATGTTGATGACTGTATCACAGCAATCCCGAAAGACCAAGCTGATTATGTATTAGAACATTTTAACAATTACCACGAAAAATTAAAATTCACCAAAGAAAGTGAAAACAACAACCAAATTAATTTTCTAGACATGACTCTATACCACGATAAAAACACTATAAAAACGAAATTGTATACAAAACCGACATGGTCTGGGCGTTATCTAAACTATAAATCACAATACCATATCTCCCAAAAAAAATCCGTTATAATCGGGCTAGCAGATCGAGCTATCCTGTTGAGCAATCCAGAATATAGAGACGGAGCAATAAAAAAAGCAAAACAAGTATTATAGCTTAACCTATATCCAAACAAATTAGTAAATGCAATATTTAAACAAAGACAGGAAAAACACTGCACACCATGTAATAACAACCATAGACAGGGCGGAACAAACAACAACAAACAGTTTTTATCTTTGCCTTATATTCCTACCCTTTCAGAGAACTTTCAAAAATTTTTCAAAAAGCATGATATAACTGTTAGCCACAAGGGATACAACTTATTAAAGAACAATTTTAGTAAACTTAAAAGTGACATCCCCACCAATAAAAAACACTCATATCGTATATGAAGTACCCTGTAAAGATTGCCAATCAGTGTATATAGGTCAAACCAGCCAATATTTACACAATAGACTAAATGGTCACAAATATGACCGAAAAAATGTAACCGCCCTCAAAAAACACGAACAAACCCTTAACCATAATTTTGATTTTGCAACCACAAGAATTGTAAAGACAGAACTTCATAAACGAAAACGTGAACTGCATGAAATGATCCACATCAATAAAACACCCTTAGTTATTAATGATAAATCTGATATAACGGGGCTAAATAAAATATACAATAACATATTAATTTAATATATTATATTTATCAGTTAAAGTTTGTATATATATTTAAGGGTAAGGGGTAACAACAATAACTAATTTTGGCTTTTAGTACTACTTTTTATTTCTTTGTCAACAGAATTTATAAGATAACCGGAGCAAAAAAAACTCTAACTTTACATTCTCTCTACCGTATACCTACACAGAAATCAGTACATTTTAAACTTTTAAACAGTGACGTTATAAACTGTGTCGTCTTTAATAAGTGTCTGTTATGCATATGTGTTCCTTGTTACCGAGGATATCAGGGCTGATACTGAGGATAATTTCTGTCTCTAGGGTAAATTTTAAATATAAATGTTTTGTACGTACGTCGTCTATTTGTAACTGTCTCATTTTAGTGCCGACATCATATATCAATGTAGTTGACAAAGGTCAAATAAAATGACCGAAACGTACTGTATTAATTTACACAAATAAATATATGACTGTCTAACAACTGCAGTTAATAATTGGAACCACAATCCCAAGAATTTTTTAACCTAAACTTCTGATTTCCTTAGGTTTTACATTGAAGAAATAAAATTATTGGAAAATTAAAGAGATTTTGGTGTAATTTTATTTATTTATTTATTAATTTATTTATCCACGGGCAATGCCCAAAAATTACAAAGTCATACAATAAAATTCTTAAAATTTAGTTAAAACAGTAAAACATATACGTATTAATAAAACAAAATCACAATTAAAAAGTAATAACAACAGATCACGGCGCAAAGGAATTACACAACAATTACACTGCAATATCACAGTGTCGACCTCAGTCTCTCCAAGGATGTTGCAAAAACGTCAATCCGGACCTCATTTGCGTGCATCATTGCACGATTAATGGGAGCTCCTTGTCCATATAAGGTACGGTTATGCTCAAGAATAAACGTCCTTGCAGTTCTCAGAGGTCGTGTAGGTACATTAAAATTAATCATCTCAAGCAGTTCTGAACATTCAATATTACTATTCATTATATTATATATTAACAGTTGATCGAAATTTTTGCCCCGAAGTTCCAATGTTTTGATTTTTAATAATAATTGTAAGATTTGGGAGTAGTCTATAGAATCCGCAGGTATATGGAGTTTGTATCCAATATACCTTAGGAATCTTCTTTGAACACGTTCTATAGCATATATGTATTTTGAATAATAAGGAGACCAAACTGATGAACTACGTTATAAAACAGATCTCACTAGAGAGATGTAAAGTGTTCTAATTGTCTATATATTTGAAAAGTCTCTCGTATTTCTCTTAACAAAGCCTAGCATTTTTAGAGCCTTATTGCAACATGTTGTTATGTGTTCTACAAAGGTAAGTTTACAATCAAATAAAACTCCCAGGTCACGTATACTATTAACATTATCCAAAACTGTATCACATAACCTATATTCATTAAGATCAGGCGACATTTTCCGAGAAAATTGAATATATTTGCACTAGCCAATATTCAATGTCATCCTGTTGATGTAGAATCATTCCTGGAACCTCACCAGGTCAGCCTGCATCTCCGCACCAGCACTGTCTGCATCAATGTATTTGAAAATTTGGAGATCATCTACATAGAGTAATATTTTAGAGTGTTGGAAACACAATACAATATCATTGATAAACAGATTAAATAGCAGAGGTGCAAGATGGCCACCCTGAAGCACTCCAGATGTAACGCTAATAGTACTGGATATACAAGACTTGATTTTTACTGCCTGCGTACGACCAACAAGGTACGAGTACATCCATCGTATCACAGATCGCCCCACTCCATACGCTGATAGCTTATCAATCAGCAGACCATGATCCACCCTGTCAAAGGCCTTGGAGAAGTCAGTGTATACAGTGTCAACTGCCACACCCCTCTCCAAGGCCTCCAGCAGTGCCTTCTGATAAACTAGAAGGTTGGTTGCAATGGATCTACCACTAATGAATCCATGCTGTTGAGCAATAATGACATTCTTGAAAACCCGACTCAAGCAGTCGGACACCAATGATTCAAGGACCTTCGGAAAGTGTGACAGAAGAGAGACAGGGCGGTAGCTCTCTACATCACCTCTCCCACCATTATTTTTATACACAAGAGTGATAAAAGAAAATTTCCAGAGCCTCGGGAAGACACCCAATGTTAAGGATTTGTTATAAATGATACATAGCGGCCTTGACAAGCAAAATGCACAGTTCTTAAGAAACACAGGGGGAGTTCCATCTGGTCCGGGTGGCTTTGATGTGTCAAGATGACTTAACTTATAGTAAACCTCTGAAATACTTAAGTAGAAGCTGTTAACTTGAACCATATTTTGAAATGATGATAAATTGTTTAAGACATATGATTCAGCTGCACACCGTGAAGACACATACACAGATGAGAAATGCCTTGCAAAAAGTTCCGCAATGCTCTCCCCATCAGTGGCCGCGTCCCCCACGCCTGGGATAACCGAAGGTATTTCATTACTTTGACTTTTGGAGCGAATAAATTTCCAAAAGTCTTTAGGATTCTCCAGTATGCCATCCTTCATATTATTAATGTACTCTTTATAACACATATCCGCCTGATCCCTACATAAAACTCTAAGATTTTTAAAATAGTTATAGTCTTCAACATCATTGGACTGCTTATATTTTTTGTGAGCAATTTTTTTCTTAACAATATTGTTTTTGAGATCATTACTAAACCAGATTGGAAATTTAAATTTATTTCTAATTTTTTTCTTATGCGTAAAGGTATCCGTAGCATATTTAACAATATTATACAGGGTATGTACATCACCACCAATAGATGAGACCAGAACATTATCCCAGTATATGTTTAATAAAAATTCATTACAAAAATTACATTCTTTAAAGTCATAAACCTCATTCTCAAACTCTAATATATCATAGACAACATCACACTGAAAACCAATAAGCAGGGCAAGATGATGTCTATCACATCCCACCAGGGGAAATTCAGCGCACTCTACCTTACAACACTGAGGACTTTCTGTGAAGACCAGATCCAAACAAACACCATTCACATTACGAATCTCATTAACTTGATGTAAATTATGATAAGGGAAAGTTTCGATAAGAGATTCTGCAGCATTCCAGTATCCTGTGGTCAATGTACCTAGTGAGTCATTTGCCCAGCTAATTTTTGGGAGGTTAAAGTCACCTGCTATACACATACTATAGTCCACATATTCCTGCACTGCTCTTTCTACTGCATCACAGAGAACAGTGTAAAATTGAGATCCAGAAGCTGGTGATATATAGATGCAACAAAAGAGTTTCTTCAATGTACCTGCTTGAATGGCTACCCATATCTCCTCCGATGATCTATCAGCTAAGTGAACCATTCTGGACCGAAGGTGAGTGCTCACTGCTACCATCACTCCCCCATTCCGTGATTTACCCGTGTCCTGCTCATTCCTGTCTCTGCGATATATGGTATAATTGTGAATGCCCAGCTCGGCATCAGTAAAATCCGCATTAAGCGAGGATTCTGATAACATAATAACATCATAATTACATAAAGCAACATTATTGCATAACTCCAACAGCTTAGTCCTTAAACCATTGACATTCTGGTAATAGACTCTAAGAGAAGTTATTTTCCTGCTTGATAAGTTGGTCGACGCTGGTTTCTCTTTAAAAAAGTATTATTTTTATCATCTCGGACTATAAAGTCCCTTATTATTATATGTTCTGGCCTGAAAGAAACTTGTTTTAGCTGACTGACATACTTCAAGACAGTTCCAATCCTAAAAGAACTGAAATCCCTGCCCCTGCGCACTAATTCAACTGTCATATCATTTCCTTGAGGAATTCTGAGGTTTGCTTTTATATAATCGCCAATCGAGTGGCATGTTGCATTAATAATAATTTTAAGTTACGTATCAGTGGAAATTGTCGAAGAATTTGGTTTTTGGTTAAATGTACATGTAAATATAGTCAAGAAAATGAGTTATAATATATTAAAAGTTAACGAAAGTGTTCTCCATGATGACTCAATAGTTAGTTATCAATATCACACATATCAGCCGTATACATCTACAACGTTCAACAATAACGATGAGATAAGAATTCCCATACAAACACAGGACCTGTATACCTTACCTAGACAAAGTTTTTTATATATCGAAGGAAAGGTATAATGATAATACCTATATAGCGATAATGTAAGGATTACAAATAATGGTATTGCTTATCTTTTCGATGAAATTCGATTCGAGCTGGGAGGGGTGACTATCGATCGAGTTCGAAATCCTGGAATAATGACAACTATGAAGGGATATGTCTCCTTTGCCAAAACTGAATGTGATACTCTACAAAACTGAAGTTGTTAGACCGTCATATATTTATTTGTGTAAATTAATAATTAAATAATCCAATTATTAACTGCAGTTGTTAGACAGTCATATATTTATTTGTGTAAATTAATAATTAAGTAATCATATTCCTGATGAATACATTTTAATATCCCTAGATGTAGTATCTCTATATACGAATGTACCAATTAAGGTGGCTCTTGATGTAATAAAAAAGAAATGGTCAGAAATAAAAAAGTACACTGACATACCCCTGAATGACTTCCTGGAAGCTGTCGAACTTACATTAACATCAACATATTTCAAATACGAAAACCTGTTCTATAAACAAATTGAAGGATGTGCAATGGGCGCATCCATTTCTAGTATAATAGCACAGCTAGTGCTAGAAGACCTAGAAAGTGATGTTATCGCGAAATTAAAATTTTCAGTGCCGTTCTTTTATAGATATGTTGATGACTGTATCACAGCAATCCCGAAAGACCAAGCTGATTATGTATTAGAACATTTTAACAATTACCACGAAAAATTAAAATTCACCGTAGAAAGTGAAAACAACAACCAAATTAATTTTCTAGACATGACGCTATACCACGATAAAAACACTATAAAAACGAAATGGTATACAAAACCGACATGGTTGGGGCGTTATCTAAACTATAAATCACAATACCATATCTCCCAAAAAAAATCCGTTATAATCGGGCTAGCAGATCGAGCTATCCTGTTGAGCAATCCAGAATATAGAGATGGAGCAATAAAAAAAGCAAAACAAGTATTATAGCTTAACATATATCCAAACAAATTAGTAAATGCAATATTTAAACAAAGACAGGAAAAACACTGCACACCATGTAATAACAACCATAGACAGGGCGGACCAAACAACAACAAACAGTTTTTATCTTTGCCTTATATTCCTACCCTTTCAGAGAACTTTCAAAATTTTTTCAAAAAGCATGATATAACTGTTAGCCACAAGGGATACAACTTATTAAAGAACAATTTTAGTAAACTTAAAAGTGACATCCCCACCAATAAAAAACACTCATATCGTATATGAAGTACCCTGTAAAGATTGCCAATCAGTGTATATAGGTCAAACCAGCCAATATTTACACAATAGACTAAATGGTCACAAATATGACCGAAAAAATGTAACCGCCCTCAAAAAACACGAACAAACCCTTAACCATAATTTTGATTTTGCAACCACAAGAATTGTAAAGACAGAACTTCATAAACGAAAACGTGAACTTTACATTCTCTCTACCGTAACTCTAACTTTACATTCTCTCTACCGTATACCTACACAGAAATCAGTACATTTTAAACTTTTAAACAGTGACGTTATAAACTGTGTCGTCTTTAATAAGTGTCTGTTATGCATATGTGTTCCTTGTTACCGAGGATATCAGGGCTGATACTGAGGATAATTTCTGTCTCTAGGGTAAATTTTAAATATAAATGTTTTGTACGTACGTCGTCTATTTGTAACTGTCTCATTTTAGTGCCGACATCATATATCAATGTAGTTGACAAAGGTCAAATAAAATGACCGAAACGTACTGTATTAATTTACACAAATAAATATATGACTGTCTAACAACTGCAGTTAATAATTGGAACCACAATCCCAAGAATTTTTTAACCTAAACTTCTGATTTCCTTAGGTTTTACATTGAAGAAATAAAATTATTGGAAAATTAAAGAGATTTTGGTGTAATTTTATTTATTTATTTATTAATTTATTTATCCACGGGCAATGCCCAAAAATTACAAAGTCATACAATAAAATTCTTAAAATTTAGTTAAAACAGTAAAACATATACGTATTAATAAAACAAAATCACAATTAAAAAGTAATAACAACAGATCACGGCGCAAAGGAATTACACAACAATTACACTGCAATATCACAGTGTCGACCTCAGTCTCTCCAAGGATGTTGCAAAAACGTCAATCCGGACCTCATTTGCGTGCATCATTGCACGATTAATGGGAGCTCCTTGTCCATATAAGGTACGGTTATGCTCAAGAATAAACGCCCTTGCAGTTCTCAGAGGTCGTGTAGGTACATTAAAATTAATCATCTCAAGCAGTTCTGAACATTCAATATTACTATTCATTATATTATATATTAACAGTTGATCGAAATTTTTGCCCCGAAGTTCCAATGTTTTGATTTTTAATAATAATTGTAAGATTTGGGAGTAGTCTATAGAATCCGCAGGTATATGGAGTTTGTATCCAATATACCTTAGGAATCTTCTTTGAACACGTTCTATAGCATATATGTATTTTGAATAATAAGGAGACCAAACTGATGAACTACGTTATAAAACAGATCTCACTAGAGAGATGTAAAGTGTTCTAATTGTCTATATATTTGAAAAGTCTCTCGTATTTCTCTTAACAAAGCCTAGCATTTTTAGAGCCTTATTGCAACATGTTGTTATGTGTTCTACAAAGGTAAGTTTACAATCAAATACAACTCCCAGGTCACGTATACTATTAACATTATCCAAAACTGTATCACATAACCTATATTCATTAAGATCAGGCGACATTTTCCGAGAAAATTGAATATATTTGCACTAGCCAATATTCAATGTCATCCTGTTGATGTAGAATCATTCCTGGAACCTCACCAGGTCAGCCTGCATCTCCGCACCAGCACTGTCTGCATCAATGTATTTGAAAATTTGGAGATCATCTACATAGAGTAATATTTTAGAGTGTTGGAAACACAATACAATATCATTGATAAATAGATTAAATAGCAGAGGTGCAAGATGGCCACCCTGAAGCACTCCAGATGTAACGCTAATAGTACTGGATATACAAGTCTTGATTTTTACTGCCTGCGTACGACCAACAAGGTAAGAGTACATCCATCGTATCACAGATCGCCCCACTCCATACGCTGATAGCTTATCAATCAGCAGACCATTATCCACCCTGTCAAAGGCCTTGGAGAAGTCAGTGTATACAGTGTCAACTGCCACACCCCTCTCCAAGGCCTCCAGCAGTGCCTTCTGATAAACTAGAAGGTTGGTTGCAATGGATCTACCACTAATGAATCCATGCTGTTGAGCAATAATGACATTCTTGAAAACCCGACTCAAGCAGTCGGACACCAATGATTCAAGGACCTTCGGAAAGTGTGACAGAAGAGAGACAGGGCGGTAGCTCTCTACATCACCTCTCCCACCATTATTTTTATACACAAGAGTGATAAAAGAAAATTTCCAGAGCCTCGGGAAGACACCCAATGTTAAGGATTTGTTATAAATGATACATAGCGGCCTTGACAAGCAAAATGCACAGTTCTTAAGAAACACAGGGGGAGTTCCATCTGGTCCGGGTGGCTTTGATGTGTCAAGATGACTTAACTTATAGTAAACTTCGAAAATACTTAAGTAGAAGCTGTTAACTTGAACCATATTTTGAAATGATGATAAATTGTTTAAGACATATGATTCAGCTGCACACCGTGAAGACACATACACAGATGAGAAATGCCTTGCAAAAAGTTCCGCAATGCTCCCCCCATCAGTGGCCGCGTCCCCCACGCCTGGGATAACCGAAGGTATTTCATTACTTTGACTTTTGGAGCGAATAAATTTCCAAAAGTCTTTAGGATTCTCCAGTATGCCATCCTTCATATTATTAATGTACTATTTATAACACATATCAGCCTGATCCCTACATAAAACTCTAAGATTTTTAAAATAGTTAAGTATAGTCTTCAACATCATTGGACTGCTTATATTTTTTGTGAGCAATTTTTTTCTTAACAATATTGTTTTTGAGATCATTACTAAACCAGATTGGAAATTTAAATTTATTTCTAATTTTTTTCTTATGCGTAAAGGTATCCGTAGCATATTTAACAATATTATACAGGGTATGTACATCACCACCAATAGATGAGACCAGAACATTATCCCAGTATATATTTAATAAAAATTCATTACAAAAATTACATTCTTTAAAGTCATAAACCTCATTCTCAAACTCTAATATATCATAGACAACATCACACTGAAAACCAATAAGCAGGGCAAGATGATGTCTATCACATCCCACCAGGGGAAATTCAGCGCACTCTACCTTACAACACTGAGGACTTTCTGTGAAGACCAGATCCAAACAAACACCATTCACATTACGAATCTCATTAACTTGATGTAAATTATGATAAGGGAAAGTTTCGATAAGAGATTCTGCAGCATTCGAGTATCCTGTGGTCAATGTACCTAGTGAGTCATTTGCCCAGCTAATTTTTGGGAGGTTAAAGTCACCTGCTATACACATACTATAGTCCACATATTCCTGCACTGCTCTTTCTACTGCATCACAGAGAACAGTGTAAAATTGAGATCCAGAAGCTGGTGATATATAGATGCAACAAAAGAGTTTCTTCAATGTACCTGCTTGAATGGCTACCCATATCTCCTCCGATGATCTATCAGCTAAGTGAACCATTCTGGACCGAAGGTGAGTGCTCACTGCTACCATCACTCCCCCATTCCGTGATTTACCCGTGTCCTGCTCATTCCTGTCTCTGCGATATATGGTATAATTGTGAATGCCCAGCTCGGCATCAGTAAAATCCGCATTAAGCGAGGATTCTGATAACATAATAACATCATAATTACATAAAGCAACATTATTGCATAACTCCAACAGCTTAGTCCTTAAACCATTGACATTCTGGTAATAGACTCTAAGAGAAGTTATTTTCCTGCTTGATAAGTTGGTCGACGCTGGTTTCTCTTTAAAAAAGTATTATTTTTATCATCTCGGACTATAAAGTCCCTTATTATTATATGTTCTGGCCTGAAAGAACTTTGTTTTAGCTGACTGACATACTTCAAGTCAGTTCCAATCCTAAAAGAACTGAAATCCCTGCCCCTGCGCACTAATTCAACTGTCATATCATTTCCTTGAGGAATTCTGAGGTTTGCTTTTATATAATCGCCAATCGAGTGGCATGTTGCATTAATAATAATTTTAAGTTACGTATCAGTGGAAATTGTCGAAGAATTTGGTTTTTGGTTAAATGTACATGTAAATATAGTCAAGAAAATGAGTTATAATATATTAAAAGTTAACGAAAGTGTTCTCCATGATGACTCAATACTTAGTTATCAATATCACACACATCAGCCGTATACATCTACAACGTTCAACAATAACGATGAGATAAGAATTCCCATACAAACACAGGACCTGTATACCTTACCTAGACAAAGTTTTTTATATATCGAAGGAAAGGTATAATGATAATACCTATAGCGATAATGTAAGGATTACCAATAATGGTATTTCTTATCTTTTCGATGAAATTCGATTCGAGCTGGGAGGGGTGACTATCGATCGAGTTCGAAATCCTGGAATAATGACAACTATGAAGGGATATGTCTCCTTTGCCAAAACTGAATGTGATACTCTACAAAATGCCGGATGGAACGAAGAAGAAAACCCTGTGTTGTTAGATAAACAGGGTAATTTTAACATTTGTATACCCTTAAAAATGTTGATGGGTTTTGGAGAAGACTTTCACAAAATAATAATGAATCTAAGACAAGAATTAATACTTATAAGGAGCAATTCAGATTTTAATAGTATTATCCAGTTAGCAGATAAAAAGGAAAATTATAAAGTGACGTTAAGCAAAGTGTTATGGAAATGCCACATGTTACAGTGACAGTCCGAAATTACGACTCCTAAAACCGTTTGAAAGCAATAGCGATCTAATCGTTGCGTTTAGAAGTTGGGAACTACATGAATATCCACAACTACGACAAGCAAAAAATCACGCGTGGGCCGTAAAGACGTCCAATTTATAGGAAAAACCGCGATGGATCATTTTTTTCTCTGCATACTGATAAGAAAAATAATATAACAAAAAACAAGAGTCGTTTTAATCATTGTAATTTAACCAACTTGAAAGTCTTTAAATTCTGACGTATTCCCAAATGACAATTTAAATTTGGACTTTGATAACAACAAATTTTCTTTTCTCTATGAAATGTATGCGCAATTTCAAAAGTAATACTACTATAAGCATACCAGTGAATAGGCGCGGCCCGTCCATAAGGTCATTTGGTCAATGACCCACCTAAAATTTTCAGTGATCTACCTAATAATTTATTTTTTAATTTTCTAAAACCAAAAAAGAATCTTTTGTTTCAAAGTTCCATGCGAAAACTCCCCAAGAAAGAATCAAGCCAAGCCATCGTCAAAGAATATCCACGCTTGCTCCGGGCTGGGTTATATTTTAAATTGATCTTATAGGTTTATATGGACGATATAAATTAATTAAAAGTAAGAGAGAAACAGACATACGCGCTTGAGGAATTTAAAAAGATACACAATTGATCGACGGCCCACGCCCACCAATAATATCGCTTTCGGGGCGCGCGTGGTTGTCAACGGTGTTGTCGCAAAATCTGACTCACTAATTTAAGCCTGACAAATTTATTATTAGAACAATATTCGCAATACGCGATACATTTATACATTTAATATAAGCTTACCTAATTTTATGTTAAGATATTTAGGTATTTACTAGTAATAATAATAATATAATAATTGTATTTTTTCTATAAGACATTAAAATATACAGTAATAACAGCAACCTAGCAACACAGCATTCGACGCTATGTCAGAAATGACAAGTGAAGTGAGTGATGCAGCAAACGTCAAGACTTTGTTATTGTTTAAATGTTTATTTTCAAATATTTTGACTTTCACCTAATTTTACTGTTTCAGTTGGATATTATTGGTTATTTGTGATATTTTTGTGCAGTACTAGTATTTGGGTACTTATGTTAACAATGGCTTTAACAGTGCAAGAAATACTGCAGTGTAAAATAAGTAGTTCTTTAACATTTGAAAAACGTTTAGAAATTAACGGAAAAGGACGCCCCATAGATAGGGTGACCAGGCGTCCCGTTTTCCCCGGATTGTCCCTTTTTGTGAATCGCAATCCCGGTGTCCCGACAAAATGCATCGGGACACACAAATGTCCCGGTTTTTACGTTTCAGCAATATGAACAATAAACTGAAGATGTTGTTAGCAGGGAGAGACGAAAGTAGTTTGAAAAAGAAGTAAGGCGGTTTTATCAAACGGCTATCCAATTTTTACAAAAATGGAAAGCTCCTCTACACAACTTACGTTCCTTTAACTACTGGATGCTTTTAAAAACAATTCCGCAATTTGAGGAAATCCAAAACTGCGTTTCTTTTTTAAATTCAAAAAATATTCCTCTAAAACTCTAAATGATGATAAAATTTTTGTTGAATTTTCAAAAATTAAAAATATTTTGCAGGAAAATAATTTTTTAACAAATGTAGAATTTCAAAAGAAATCTGCTTCACGCAAGTGGATTAGTATATTTAAAGAGAATGATTTTGTTGACACATTTTATGAAATTTCAAAAATTTGCGAGTATATTTTTAGTATACCGTCAAATAATTCAAATTTAGAAAGAATTTTCTCCTTAATAAATATCCAGTGGACCGATGAACGAAACGAGTTGTCTTTGGATAACGTGGAGAATATATTTTGTTTAGAAAATGTGAACCTAGACTGTTTAGAATTTTTTTCTTTTGTTAAAGACAAAGATAGTGTTTTACGCAAGGTATCTTCTAATGAGAAATATACCTTAATAAGATAAACAGTTGCTAACTAAATTATAAGTTACCGGTTAAATATTTTTTTTGTTAGAATGTGCTTTTGTTTAAAAAAAAAGTTAAAATTATGTATGTAGGTGCTTTGGTACCTACCATGTTTTCTTGTTGTTTTCATGTTATTTAAAAAAGCTATATTAGAAAGTTAGTAAGTATCTATTTTAAAAGAAATGTTTTTTTTATTATAATTTGACTTTTTTCTTATTAAAATGTTAAGATTTACATGTACGTAGTTTTTATGCCGATCAAAAAGTATTATTTTCAAGCATGCGTGGCCCGGTTTCGCCAAGTTGAAATCTGGTCACCCTACCCATAGAACAATTTCTTTAGAAATATGGGATGTAATTTTGTCAGAAATCCGCTGTCGTTTTAATTTTACAGAACATTTAATTGTCACACGTTTGTTTAACACAATATTGGTGGAGGAACGGCAGTGTATTGCAAGCCAAACATGGAAGCCCAACCCATTGACTTTATTTTAGATTTTAATGTGGAAAAGTGTATTGAATTGTCATGTGTTTACTTTAAGGATTTTAGTATATATATTTTAGTCATTCGCAGATCTCCATCAGGCAGTTTTGATACTTTTATATCTATCCTAGAGGA